>MU090730.1:0-21279 GCA_014858505.1 Corymbia citriodora subsp. variegata | reverse complement strand
CCCAAATGAAGAATAATTGTCATATTCAGTGCAGTGTCTATCCCCTCTGATGTATATCTAGCTGATAATAAAAAAAATATTTCCTAGACACTTGTTGATAAGACCCTTTCGTAAAAATTTACAGTGCCTCTCCCCTGTTATGTGTAATGGCGAGTGTGATTTAGTTATAAGATACTTTAATAGAGAAATCCGAGCTGGAAAGACTGAGGAAGGACGACTTCCGCAATTAGGAAGAGCCTCGAGACTCATATCTCACTTTTCACCAGACAATTTGGTTCATCAAAAGTATTTATGGAGTATAAATGTCAATGATGCTACCGAATGCTTAGGAAAAACAAGAATGCGCTTCGCAATTGACGATGAATAAAATATAATTTTCTCCAATTTCTAGAGAGTTTGCATCACTTGTATATAGAGCGTTAACGACAAAATAAGGCATTGCTTTCCCGTCAGGAATTAGGAAACCA
The DNA here is from genome assembly GCA_014858505.1 of Corymbia citriodora subsp. variegata. Taxonomy (NCBI): domain Eukaryota; kingdom Viridiplantae; phylum Streptophyta; class Magnoliopsida; order Myrtales; family Myrtaceae; genus Corymbia; species Corymbia citriodora. The sequence continues at coordinate 20,812 of MU090730.1, read as the reverse complement.
GAAGAGGCCAATAGAAAAAGGTTTGGAAAGAAGCTTTGGGAATGTTTTCATAATGGGTTTCCGAGTTCCTACCGTAGATATAATGCATTAACTAACGTTCTAATGTTTAAGGCACTAAATACTGCCATTGATTGGTCATCTTAATGGAGAAAAAAATCCGAAAGTAGACTTGTTCCATTACCAATATGACAAAAGCAACAAGAATTATCTGATTTGTTTGTTTATTTTGGCGATTATTGATGAGCACTAGTCTAATTAGTGATCAACAGATACATTCGACACATATTTCACAATTCTTGAGGAAATTATCAAGGCTGGTCAGAGTTCTCCTGCCAGAGGAGGGTCAAACACGAGCAATCAAAAAGGTGCTCTTTCGACTTCTGGGGCTCCAACGCTGGAAGAAGTAGAGAAGGCTAAGCTGTCTTTAAAGGAGTGCCTTTCTAATATCTTCAAGCTAAATGTAAAAGGCAGATTGACTGAAGCAGTGTCGACATTAAGCATAGCCAAAAGTGGGTTATCACGGGACCAGCGAAAATCAGTTGAGGCCTTTTGGGCCAACTTCGATGAGTTCGCTTCCGACTTTTTGACCTTTGAGCAGGACAATGCCGAACTCGAGCTGCAGAAGTTACTGAAGGATCAAATGTTTGCTACAATGAAGAAGAATCATGAGACTCACATCTCGTATAAGCAGTTGCTTGACCTGACCAAAGAGGAGGAAGAGCTCAACAAAAAACTTGAGGTAGTGAAGTCCAGGAGAGAAAAGCTCATTTTGGACTGGGAGATGTTGATGGTCGAGTCGGAGGAAGCGAAATCTGAGTACAAGGATCGAGAGAAGAAAGTAGCAGAGGCTGACGAAAAGAAGAGAATAGCCGAGGAAAGAATTTCTAGATCAACCACTGCCTGGTCAAATCCGAAGACGCTAATGAGGCACTGTTCAGATAGATTGATCATGTGGATAGAACTGTATTTGTGTGAATCTCTTGCTAGTTAGTGTTTTTGGTGAAAATTTGAGATAGTGACCTTCCAATAAGCTTTGTTACGAGTTACCATATCTGCTGTGCTTTTATCCTCTTTGACCTTCACATTTCCTGCGTTTTTCCTTCGGTTATCTCATTGGATGTTTGAAATTAGAATCATTCCCGTTTGTAAGCCTATTGATGCTTCACGTCAGTCCGCTTAATTGTCCTAAAATGTCAATCTATGTCTCCTTGTAACTGATCTCATTGTAACTGAAGTTGTATTTCTTCTTCACTTTGAAGTTGAGACAGAGAAGTTATTTTATTTATGTACATTTACTGCAGAAAGACTTCAAGAGGACGATTTGGGACATTAACACTCTCTCCTACCACAATCATTTCTCACCCATGCCCTTCTGGTGCCATTCGCTTATGTTACTTTCATTCAGAGAATGAAGTTCCGTTTGGGAAAATTACAGTGAAATTTAGCGGTAGAATAGAAACTTATCGGTGAAATTTAGTGATCCTATTATGAGGTAGTAAGTAACCGAGCAAGTAAGATATTTGCTAAGCATTTGTTTTGTAGAAAATATGTCATTTGGAAAATGTTTTTCAAAAAATAACTGCTTGTATCACTTGCAAAAATAAATAAATGAAAAAAATTTCACCTCCCACGAAAATAGTTAGGTAGAGATTGTTATTGATGATGAAAATATTTTTTATTAACTAATTTTTTATAAATATATAAGCAATTATTTTTCAGAAAAGGTTTTCTAAATTATTCATTTTCCGCAAAACAAACACAACCTAATAAAATGGAACTTACCTATTTTCTCATAGAAATTTACTTTTGAAAACAAAAATATTACCAATGCAATTAGTTGCAGTAGAATTATTAAATTACCGAAATAAGATCATTTACAAGTTAGGAAGCTATCTACAACACAAGGCATTTGCTATTTCAAAGTAACATCGAATTTATCATCTACCAATGAAATAAGTTACTTATTAGTACACTCGTTTTACTGTAGTAACTCACTAATTCCACTGGTAAGCTACTAGTTTCTTGTTAGTTATCAAGTTGTTAAAGATTTTACCTTCGACAAATGGTAACTTGCCATTGAGATAGATAACTTGGAAACATAGTTGTATTTTCAAGGTAGTTGAGTTACCACTGAAGTGATTAATTTACCATTCGATGTATAATGTATAAGAGTTTCTGTGAGCTACATAAGCTGATATTGTAATTTACCATTTTATGGGATTAATTTAATGAAGTGAGATATAATAATTCTTAATTTGTCTAATATGGAGTTGGTTAGTATAAGCTAAGTAAAGCCCAACATGTAATGAGAAACCTATGGCTTAAAACTCTATAAATTATGCTCAAGTCTCTCCTCTAATCCTAATGTACATATATCATTACATAAGAAGTGTTTATTAAACACTAAGGTTGAGGGGCAATCTTATTAAACTAGCAATACAAAGGGCTATAGAGAAAAAAATGTTTGGGCTTTAGATCATCACTATTTCGTCTCAAGAATGATGGATTCCAAATCAAGTATATAAATATCCTATACCCAATTATATGTGTTCTTGATTTTAACTATGGAAATCTTATATGTCGTTTTCGCGGCTTACACAATGTCCAAGTAATTTTTTTTAGTCAAAAATAAATTTCTTTCCATTATTAAAATGATATGTAAAAGGGAATCTCACAAGTCAAAGTAATAAAGTAAACCCATAAAGCTCCAAAACAAACAAAAAACTAGAAATCAAGGCAATTCTTTAGAGTATGAATGTCAAAGATGATCACACTGTCATCCTTCAAGAATAGATCTAAGACTACATCAAAGCAAAAGGATTGGTAACCAATTATTGAATCACATATCACCATCAACGAAAAGCACTCATCAGGATCTCCATATGTAATTACTACATTGCCCTTCAATAGTGTGCATCTAGGTTTGGCGTGCCCAATGGAGACAACATAAACATGTTGAAGAAATTTAGATCTACTACCTATGAGAGCAAGCCTTGAAATCACTGCGAAGTGTCAAAACTTTGAATGAAAACATGTTAAAATGAGCATAGATTTGACACTGAAGCTACTATGAACACCGTTGAAACTAGAGAAGAAGTATATATTCATTAAAACTCCAAAATCTAGAATTAGATCGAAGAGAAAAGCTCATAGATATAAGATTGGGAGAGCAAAACTTCCATATCTAAAACTAGATCATTAGAATAAAGAAAGAAATATAAAGGAATAAAAGAAAAAGGAACTAGTAGGGAAGGGAGAGATTTAGGTCAAATCCCTCCCCTCGAGAAGTGGAAAAAATGATAAAAGGTTTAGAGAGGGGGGTGGGAGAGGAACAATTTTGCTAAAAAATCATGTGATTTTAATTTGTGAAGTTTTCTATAAATTTACTGCTCAAAACTAAGCCTCTCACTAAAATTAATGACTTAAAAAAATAATTTGACTTTTAATGTCACACCTTGAATCCTATAGAGATACAGGTAATAACACAGCGGTCCTTCCACCTGAAGGACGCAGCCTTTAATCACCCAAATCCAACTCTTGAAATCCCCATCAATAGTGCTCTCACTCTAATGACTTGGAAAAACACTAAAAATGTATGGAATGAGCAACTACAACCTAGTAAGTAGTGCATATCTTTTCTAAGCGTGTCAAGCACCCACTATGTATTTTACAAAACAATATCAAAACTCATTTATCTTAGTTTGAATATATAATATACATTCAAAATATAAATGAGTTATACCTCTTTAACATAACCATATATATATATATATATATATATATATATATATATATATATATATATATATGTGTGTGTGTGTGTGTGTGTGTATTAGAAAATACTTGTCAAATTAATAATATTATAACAAACATTAATAGTCTAGTCTATTCATTAGTTTCATTAATTCGCATGTCAATAGTTCATTTCATTGGTTAATCTCATGCCACACATCCATAGTTTATTCCATTTATTCATCTCATATAAAATCACATATTAATAGTCACTCCATCGACTAATATTTCGCTCAATATCAAATCATGGTCATGATATAACGTATGGTGATAAGGCAATCAAGATTCTTTCTTTAGCAAGGTCTCCACCTACAAAGCCACTTTCTTGCACACTCACCGCCTGTTATGTTTACTGCATTTTGATCCATACCTTCGGATAGTTCTATTGGTTAGCTTGTGCACCGCTTGTTGATTTTGACAACTATGCAGAAAAAACTTGTTTGTGGCTTGTATGAAATCTTTCTTGTGAGAAAAAGAGATCTGGGCAATTTTTACATGAATATTGGACAAAATAGAGCAGTCTGAATTTTTCGAGAAGATTAAAAAATGAGAGTGAGAGAAGCACAAGGAAGCATGCCATGCTTTATCTTTTTAATGTTAGTATCCCCATATCAATTTTATTTTTGTAATAAGAGTGGCATTTAAATTAATAGGGCAAATTTGGTGTGAGTTGCATGGTGTATAGGTAGGCTTTTGTGGCCCGAAGTGCCAGCACGATGGTTGAAGGCATTTGCGGAAAACAGAAAGCAAAATATTTCACTCTTATGTTGCTATTCCTATTTTTCAATATGATCAAGATTAGCTAAGATATGGGTCTCTTGAGAGTGCAATCTTTCAGCACATTTGTTTAAGAGAGACATAGCAATAATTTCAGTTTAGTTGCTGTTCAATCTCCTCATATATTCAGATTGCATAATTGATTTGAAGAGTGATAATGAAAAAAACTTTTGAGGGAGCAGAAGCAATGGCTAATTCTGGTGAGGTGGAAGGGAGTTAAGAAGGCATTCTTAAAATGACAAGGCCTTTTCATACTGTATAGAAGAGTCTGATGGACTTATTTTTTGAACTTTGTACGTGCACCTGATGGACAGCATCTGATAAGTACCTGATTTGTGTCATTACACCATTGTAATGGAATTTTAGATTTACGCATTAAATGTTGGAGTTTATGAGTGAGCACCGGCTGTCGGAGAGATTGACTATGGCCTGCCCGGGGTCATATAGTTGCCAAATTGAGGTCAGTGCCGAGGTGGTGAACATCTGCATTGTGATTCCATCCTTAAGTTATTTCTCAAAAGTTTGTTTAGATCCTGTTCAACTGTTTTGACTTTGTGGAATGGTTGGCAAGTCAACATAGTTAACGTTCTGTAGGCTCTAAAAATATCCATTCATGATCGGATTCTCTTGTTTGGTTTCCTCAGTTTCTCATCCTTTTCTGCTTTTCTGATACCTTCCTGGTGTAGTTGCGTGAGATCTTTGGGTGTTTTCTTAGCTGTGTGAACAAGTTGTTGGTGATAGGATAATAATTAATTTTGTTAGTAGATCTAGATTAGTTGAACCGTTTCAGGTCAGGCCAAATATTCAAGACTTGGATGTTTTGATCACATTTAGGAATATTGACTAAAGTCCTAGTTGTTATGCAGCAAGCCCTTTCCCTGGTGAAGGGGAAAATGAGGGTCATTAGTGAAAAGAGCACTGCTTATGGTTATTATCTATTAATTCGCAAATTAGATCTCCTTATTCGCTTGTTTTTAGACTGTATGATTTGCTTTTTTAGTTATAATGCATTGTTAGATAGCCCTATTAGGCTTACCCTCTCTAGTGTGTATCGAAGATCAATCTATTTCATGCAACGTCTTGCTGGATGTGAATTTCTAGCAGGTAAATGTCAATCCACGGAAATTTCTGATTTTAATGCTTTCTATAGATGTTTATGAACTCTTCTTGGAAATGTTTTAGGTGGGCTCTAGAGAATCTCCAGCTTATTTGTGTCCATCTCCTACAAAACTTTCGCTCTCTTGCTTACCCTCAGCTTCGTCCCCATTAAATCATCATGTAATTATGTTAAAATGATTGGGTGCGGAAGAGTTTACAATGCATTGGGCAAATGCCATTTTAAAATTTAAGACATCAAATATCATTTACCTGTTCAAAATTATCTTTTATACTTTGCCACAGGATCTAACCTCCACCCTGAGAAAGAGCAAAGACAAATAAAACAGACTAAGATCAAGCACTGGAATTTAACTTTCTTGGAAGATAGTGTAATTAATGTTGAACTTGTTAAACTTTCTCCCTTGGCCTTTTCGTTTAGCCAAATCTAGCTACTATAAATGCCACATGAGAAAAATAAATGGTGTCAACTAATATATGCACATATATATTAAGCACTACATTTCAACATTCACCAGCCAATATATGCACATATATAATTGCTCTTCAAAGTGGATTTGTTCGAAACAGTGTCAATTGACATATGTAAATTAAATATGTGATAGTTTGAGTTCATGTTTTACTAGGACAACAAAAGTTCTCAGATAGTCAATTATTAATCTATCTTGCTTAGTATAAAGGTCAAAGAGTGATCAAGTTTAGTGTCAATTGAATTCCATCATAATTTAGTAGTCTGAGATTTAACTTGTGAGAAATAGCAATTTTTTTCCTTTTACTGGAACTAGAACAAGTTCACAATAAAGTGAAGATTCTTGAAGGTTCCATTGATTAGTTTCTTTTACGCATGTAAATAGCTAGAGTATTGAACTTGATAATATTCCAAACAACAAGATGCTTAGCATCTTTTTCTTAATGAAACTCCTATGAGATGCATTTTGCTTTGTTTATTTTCATAGGACAGAAAACATTTCTCTTCAATATTCCTATGTAAATTAATGCTAGTTGAAGAATGGGGATAATCACAAGCCAAGCCAAAAAATAAAAGAATCAGTCTAAAGTGGTTGGGTATTGATTGGCAATTCTCTTTTCACTTTTATTTGGCTAAACTCTCTCTCTAATTTTTTTTTTTTTAATGATGGAATCAAGAGAAATTATTCAACCCAATTGAAGGCTTGCTTTATGTTTGGTTCCTTGATGATATTTGCGATGATATTGACTGTTGTAATCCACAACTTTTGGAGAAGCCATGCTTCAAACTATTGATTATGTCTACATGCAAAAAGGTGCAAGAAAATATGAAAATGATAGATGATATATGAAGGTCTCTTTTATGGCAGAATAGATTCGAGATAAGGAGCAAGAGATGAAATCGCAAGTGATGGTAGCTTTTGATTTTTCTCTCTCTCAATTTTAGGAAATGGTGCATGTAGTTATGCGGTCTGGGCCATAAAGGTTTTTTACTTTTAGTAGAAATTCTACTACAGTCAACTAACTGATATTCTCTTGAATGTGTAGGTGTTGTGTCTTTGATTTAGATACACCACCTGCACATTCAAGAAGATATGAGTTTATTGACTGTAGTAAAATTTCTAGTAAAGGACTCTAAGGCTCAGATATCATATCACAGTCAACTAACTGATATTCTCTCGAATGTGTAGGTGTTGTGTTTTTGATTTAGATACACCACCTGCACATTCAAGAAGATATGAGTTTATTGACTGTAGTAGAATTTCTAGTAAAGGACCCTAAGGCTCAGATATCATATCAATATAAATCATTTCCCAAGATTGAAAAATAAAATATGAAAAAGCTGCCATCACTTGCGATTTTATTTGGTCCTTTTTTTATCTTGAATCCATTCTACTAGAAAAAGGGACCTTCGTATGTTGTCTATACTTTTTAAGTTCTCCGGCAACTTTTCGTGTGTAGACATAACCAACAGTATGAAGCATGGCTTTTTCAAAAGCTGTGGATTACAACAATCGATGTCAATGCAAATATCATTAATGAACCAAAAATAAAGTGAGCCTTTAATTGGGTTGAAAAATTTCTCTTGATTTCATCATAAAAAAAAAATGTATTGAGAGAGATGATGTGAAACAAAAAATTTCTCAAAATAGTTTAGCTAAACAGAATTGAAAACAGAATTGCCCATCAATATTCAAAAATTTAGACTGATTCTTTTATTTTTTTGGTTTGGCTTGTGATTATCCCCGTTCTTCTAATTCACATGGTAAATATTGAGGAGACGTGTTCTTTCCTATGAAAATAAACAAAGCAAAATGCATCTCACGGAGCTTTTTTTTTTTTTTTTTTGATCGGGAAAATGATACTTGCATTACTAACTCAAAACGAGAGTTTGAGAATCAGGAAAATCCATACATAAAATAGACCAAAGAGGAAAGGGGGGGTGCGCCACCCAATTTGAAGGTAACGTTTTGTCTCGATGGGCCTTCACGACCCAGTCTGCGGCTTGATTTGCGTCCCGCGGGCTGAAGATCAGCTGGGCCTGTTGGAGCTCAGTTAGCAACTACCGGCAGTCTCCAATGATGGACTGGGCTGACCATGGAGGGGCTTCTCGGCCCATGACGAAATTGAAGACAGATAAGCTGTCGGTGGATACGTGCGCCTACAAATCAGCTGGGTAAGTTGAAGACATATCAGTTCGAGGGTTTAGAAACTGAGTTACGCTGCTGTTTTTCTTCTCCTTCAACCACAGAAGAGCAGCTCGCACGCCTAGGGCTTCTGCAACTTGAGCTGAGGGCGCTTGAATGGAGCTGGCAAAGCCGTCGACGAGCAGCCCGGAGGAATTTCTACACACACTGGCGACCGATCCAACAAGGGATGCTCTGTTCCAGGTACAATCTATATTTATTTTCAGCGTTTGGTGCGGCGGGGGGGGACCACATCTTTGCTTCTGGTGCGATTTGCTGCTGTGTTTCGGTTCTGTGTTGCTACCATTTATCGTATAGACGATTCATGGACAGAGCCTGCTCTATTACTTGTTTCGGATCTGGGTGCTTACCGCTGAAGATCTGGGCATTCCTCTGCTTCCATACTTGCCAAAGGACTCCCGCAAAGAGGCTTTTCGTCAATGGGTGGGCTGTTGAGGTGAGAAATTCTTGTATCCACTTGTCAATCCGAGTTATGTGAGACGGGGAAGTATCGATATGTATAATCTGTTGAGACCATACTTGCTCTGTCCATTTACACAGGATGAACAAATGTTCCAGTGTTTCGGGTTCTTTTTTGCAGAAGGGGCATAAAGGATCAGGTAACAACTTTCTTTTGTAGAGGTTTTCGTTCGTAGATAGAGCGTTTTGGCATATACTCCACACATGCATTCTGATTTTAGTGGTGGTTTGAAGATTCCACACCTGTACCCATAATGACTTTGGGGCCTGATATGAAGTAGACGGTCTGTGTGCTGCTTGAGACTCTCCTGAGTTGTAGATACAGTTGTATCCACTCTTCACTGTGTAATTACCCGAGCTGTTTGCTGCCCATATTAGCTTATCTGGAGTTGGTTGTAGGCCTAACGGGATGGCAAGTATTTCCTTTACAATGCTGTCTTCGAACATCTCGTTTAGTAATCTGAGGTCCCAAGTCCGTGATTGCTGATTTATAAGTTCATTTACCTTACTTGGGTCTCGCCTATTCGGTGGGCCATATATTCTGCCTGAAGACAGCCACCGGTCTCCTCTGATCTGGATTTTTTCCCCATCTCCCACTGTCCATCTTGTTCTCGGTTCAATCACTTCTCTACCCACTAAAAGACTCTGCCATCCCCAAGAGGATTGGGGACGTTTTTGAGCAGTCCAGAAATCCCCTTTTGGAAAATATACACTCTTTATCACTTTGCTCCATAAATCATTTGGCGTCTGAACTAACCTCCAAGCTTGTTTTCCCAGCATTGCTTTATTGAAATGCACTAAGTCTTTGAAGCCTAGTCCTCCCTTGTCTTTTCTGATTTTGAGGTCCTCCCACTTTTTCCAGTGGATACCCCATTTTGATTCATGCTGCTTCCACCAGAAAGCCACTGTTTTTTTCTCAATAGCCCTGCATATGGATAGAGGACTTTTAAAGATTGACATGGCATATTGAGGAAGAGCTTGTACAACCGTTTTTAGGAGGATTTCTTTGCCCGCCTTGGATAATAGCTTATCCTTCCAGCCCTCTAATTTCCTCTCAACCTTGGTGAGAATCCAACTGAACATTTGCTTTTTTGTCTGGCCCCAATCAGATGGTATCCCAAGGTATCTTCCTGTTTTCTCTACTAAAGGAACCCTCAGTTCTGCTGCCATATTCTGTCTAAGGGGTTGTGGGCTATCTTTGCTTAGGTAAAGACCTGATTTGTTTAAATTTACTGCCTGTCCAAAAGCGTAGCAATATTGGTTGAGGATGTTTGCAACATTCTGAGCTTCTCTTACTGTGCCGTTGAGGAAAAAGATAGCATCATCAGCAAATAATAAGTGGGATAAAGTGGGACAAATAGGATTTAACCGTATCCCCTTGATAGTTCCATCCTCTACAGCCTTTGACATTAGTGCAGATAGGGCATTTCCAACGAGGATGAAGAGGTAGGGTGAGAGAGGATCTCCCTGTCGTAACCCTCTTGTTGGTCGGAATGTGTCCGAGGGTTCTCCATTGACAAGAGTGCAGAAGGTAACTGTTGAGATGCAAACATGAACCCATTGAACCCATTTTTCATCAAAACCCACCTTTCTCATGTAGTCACATAAAAAATCTCATTCTACCCTGTCATAGGCTTTTTGCATATCCAGTTTCAGGATAGCTTGGAACTTCCTCTTACGTTTTCTCTGTTTTAGATGGTGGAGCACCTCCTGTACGATGATGATGTTATCTTGGATCTGGCGGTCACTTACAAAGGCACTTTGTTCCATAGAAACAATCCTGGTGAGCCATGGTTTCAATCTGTTTGCCATTACTTTTGCAATAATTTTGTAAATGAAATTGCACAAGCTGATAGGTCTAAATTGAGTAATGGTTTCAGGGTTGGCCACTTTAGGAATAAGTGCTATGTATGTTGCATTTAGCTCCGGATCGAAATTACTGTTGCGGAAGAAGGAGTCAACCATGCCAACTAGATCCTCTTTCATTATAGACTAGTTTTTTTGATAAAACATTCCATGGAATCCATCTGGTCCCGGTGCCTTTGTCGCTCCTAGCTGAAATACCGTTGTTTGAACTTCCTCTGTTGACACATCCTTGATAAGCTCCTCATTCATCTCATTCGTTACAACTGTTGGGCATTGAGTTAAGACCGGTTGATAATTCCGGTTCCCCACTGATGTGAATAAATTCTGGTAAAAACTTCGTATATGTTGTGTCAGCACTAAGGGGTTTCGGCACCATGTTTGGTCATCTATCTTCAGCATTCTGATCTGGTTTCTTTGTCTTCTTTGTATAGTTGTGGCATGAAAGTATTTAGTGTTTTGATCACCCCATTTTAACCAGTTAATTCTTGATCTCATGCTCCAGTACATTTCCTCTTGACGCCATAGTTCGTCTATTCGGTTGACTATATTTCGGCATTCCTCCCCTTGTAGTTCCCCATCAGCTTCATTTGTAAGGCGCGTAAGACGGGTTTTAAGCTCTGTTCTCAGTCTGTGGGAGTTCTGAAATTTCCTTCTGCTCCATGTACTTAAAGCAGCAGTTACACTTCTAATCTTCCCCACTATGTTTTGCTGGTTTCTGCCCTTTTCCTCCCACGTCTTCTGGATTACTTCAGCACATTCAGGTTCATCTAGCCAGAAAGCTTCTAATTTGAAACTCTTCTTTTGTGGTTTTTTTGGTCTTTCAGTTTCTAGTAGTAAAGGGCTATGGTCGGATCCTATTGCTGGTAACGCATACACCTCTGCATATAGTTAAGCAATTCTCCATTCGATAGTACATACTGCTCTGTCCAATCGCTTTCTAACTAGATCTGGTCCCTCCCTTTTGTTTGATCAGGTGAATGCACAACCCTTGCTTTCAATATCCATGAAGGAGCAATCATTGAGGAAGTCTCGGAAAGCCTGAATACGGTACATATCCACTTCTCGCCTACCCATCTTCTCCCATTGATAAAGAACCTCGTTAAAATCTCCCATACAAAGCCAAGGGAGGTTGTTGCTAGGGGCCGAGGAGCTTAGTGTGTGCCACAGATGTTGTCTTTCCTGAAAGTTTGTTGGTGCATGAAGGAAAGATATTCTCATAAGTGTGCCGTCGTTGTTATCCTTGCATGTTGTGTCAATGTAGTTCCCGAAACTGAATTCTACTTCCACCCTCACCTCATCATCCCACAAAAGAGCTAAACCACCTGCTATACCTATCGGCTCTATGGTATAGGAGTGGGGGAACTTAAGCCTTTTTCTTACCCCTTCCACCAGCTGGTCTTTATTCTTAGTTTCCATTAGAAAAACCAGATTGGGCCTATCATGAGCCACTAAGGCTCTAAGATGACGAACTGTCAAGGGTGTGCCCAACCCTTGACAGTTCCAACTTAGTATCCTCATCGTTTCTGTAGTGGCTTATTAGGGCTAGCCACCAAAGCCCGTGATTTGGCCCCTTCCCATAGCTGGATTGGGGCATCCGTCAGTTGCTCCTCATTGATGATCGAGGAAGAAGAACCTTGCTTGTCGTAGGGACTAGCCCTTCTCTGTTTTTTTGGCACCGGGGTCTTATATGCATGCTTCTCTTTCTTGGAAGTCCCTGCATACACCTCTTTTGTTTCAGCACTATGAAAGAGTGGTGTATTCTGTAATTCTCTCTTGCCTGTGTTAATTTCTCATTAGAAAAAAAAAAAGAAAAAAAAACCAAGGTAAGTTGCTGTTTGGGCCCATTGAATCATATTAAGGCCGAAATCTCTCTTTGCTTGCATAAATTTGGTTGATTGCTGAGGCTTGAGCTGGGCTCGTGAGTTAATTGTCTTCAATGGGCCCGTGTCAAGGAGAGAAAAGCTCATCTTGGACGGGAAAATTTGATGGTCGAGCCGGAGGAAGGGAAATCTAGGAACAAAGCTCATTTGAAGAAAGTAGCGACGAAGAGAATAGCCATGGAAAAAATGTCGAGATGGACCGCTTCTTGATCGAACCGGAAGGCTAAATTTTACTAAAAACTCTTAGCTGGTAACAGTGGCAATTTGGCTAATGTTAGCAAGTGTTCAGGCAAAACTATTGCTGAAACGGGCTTGTTTCTTGTATCCTATGTTATGCTAATGCGGTTAGCTTATTTTGGCCTAAAACAGAAATAGAGAAAGAGTCAGTTTGTGATGATCTTCCATGCGAACTGTGCAGCCATTATGTTTTTCGCTCTTGGAACTGAGAAGTTCGCTCTGATAAATATGATTTCCACGCCTTTATTCCATTGAAGCATAAGGATCGAGTAGTTCCATCTTGTAAAACCTGTTGCCGGTCTGTACTTTACATGTCTACGAATAAACATTTGCGATTTATGAGTTGGCTGTGAGCAGTGGGAATGTATTACATTGAATCCATATTTGTGAACTGCATGTTCATCTGTCTCAAACTATTTGCTGTTTTCGGAACAAGAGCTCTTCCCTTTCTGTTCCTGATATTCACTTTGCTCGTATTGCTGCCAAGAACTGATCCATAGAATCAGAATTCCTTCTTCTTCTTAGTTCTGAAAATCATTCCCTTTACAAGCAGAAGATCCTCAAGATGACTAATCCCAATAAAACACCATATCTGGGACTCTCTGAAGCAGCTAAACCGCCTCGAACTCAATCTGGAAAATGTATGAAAATGTTCCCATAGGTCGACTATCGTCAGGAGAGATTTTACAATTTGAACGAATTTGCTGGGTGAACTACAACTACGTCAAGGTGTGAAACTGGCCATTTCGCAAGCCGACTTGGTACACGAAAAGTATTCATGGAATGTCAAGGTCAACGATGATAGCAATTGCTTAGAAATAGTAAGAGCATGGCTTGCCATTGACGATGGACAAAATATCATCTAATTGCAATTTCTAGGGAGTTTGCATCACGTGTATCTAGAGTGATTATGACAAGGTAAGGCATTGCTTTCATATTAGGGAATAGGAAATCAGGAGAGGCCAACAGAAAAGGGTTTGCAAAGAAGCTTCGGGAACATTTTTTATAATATGGTTGCAAATTCCTGCTAAAAAAATAATGCATTACCTAATATTCTAATGTTTAAGACACCAAATACTGCCATTGACTGGACATTTTCTACGGAATTAGAGAAAAAAAATATAAGTAGACTTATTCCATATTACTAATATGACAAAAGCAACAGGAAATCCGTAGCTAGTGTTTATATTATTTTGTCAATTATTGACGAGCTCTAGTCTAGTTTGAAACTCGCTTATAAATCTGGCCAACCATATTTTTCGTTTGCCGGCCCTCTTGTCTCTATTGGTTATGGTTACAACCATATCTAGAAGCACGAGTGCAAAGGCAATATCGATAATAATTTATACGCAGATTAAAGCTACATCAATACCTAAATTTTTCATTTATAAAAACTTTTCGAGTTGATTGGCGAGACTTTATTCTTAGATATGGTGGATTCATGTAAACTCACGCGCACGTGCGCATATTGAGGTTGTGCCACACATGTGACCTTTACTCAATACTTAGTTTTCAAGGGCATTGTAGAATTTTTGAAAGAGATTAATGATGGAGGAACAACCATCATTATAAAAGGCTAATAGAAGGAAAGAAAATTACACTTTAGAGGGTTTATTACATGATTGCATATATTTCAAAGAAGGTGATATTAGGTCTACGGTAGTGTTGGGGAAATCAAACTACCTAAGTAAACTTGTGAAGTAACTAGTTGAATGCAAACTTCGGGATCTTGGGTATGGGATCTAATTATACGTTATACAAATTAGCTAGCATATCTGACGGCACCCTTTCAATATCAAAGCAATATTTACGGTTAAGTCTTAATTCACTCATTAATTAATTTCCTAAGTATAGCCAAAACAATTATTTGGTGCGGTTATTAATTAAAGGCACCATTTTTCTTGTGTAATTCAAATGCATCATGCGAAGTCGGATTCAAATATAATGTTAAAAACGATATCCCGTGACGATATTCACATTAGCAACCCATCATGAGCCATTTTAGGAGAGAAAAGCTCATCTTGGAATTGGAGATTTTGATGGCCGAATCGGAGGAAGGGAAATCTGGGAACAGAGCTCATTTGAAGAAAGTAGCGGAGAAGAGAATAGCCAAGGAAAAAATGACAAGATAGACAGCTCCTTGGTCGAACCGGAAGGCTGAATTTTACTTGTAACTTTTAGCTGGTAACTGTGGCAATCTGGCTGATGTTTACGAGTGTTCAGGCAAAACAATTGCTGAAACGGGCTTGTTTCTTCTACGCTATGTTATGCTAATGCGGTCAGCTCATTTTGGCCACAAACAGAAATAGAGAAAGACTCAGCTTTTGATGATCTTCCATGCGAACTGTGCGGTCGCCAGTCATTGTGTTTATCGCTCTTGGAACTGAGAAGATCACTCCGATAAATATGCTTCTCTCAGCCGCTATTCCNGCTAGCATATCTGACGGCACCCTTTCAATATCAAAGCAATATTTACGGTTAAGTCTTAAATCACTCATTAATTAATTTCCTAAGTATAGCCAAAACAATTATTTGGTGCGGTTATTAATTAAAGGCACCATTTTTCTTGTGTAATTCAAATGCATCATGCGAAGTCGGATTCAAATATAATGTTAAAAACGATATCCCGTGACGATATTCACATTAGCAACCCATCATGAGCCATTTTAGGAGAGAAAAGCTCATCTTGGAATTGGAGATTTTGATGGCCGAATCGGAGGAAGGGAAATCTGGGAACAGAGCTCATTTGAAGAAAGTAGCGAAGAAGAGAATAGCCAAGGAAAAAATGACAAGATAGACAGCTCCTTGGTCGAACCGGAAGGCTGAATTTTACTTGTAACTTTTAGCTGGTAACTGTGGCAATCTGGCTGATGTTTACGAGTGTTCAGGCAAAACAATTGCTGAAACGGGCTTGTTTCTTCTACGCTATGTTATGCTAATGCGGTCAGCTCATTTTGGCCACAAACAGAAATAGAGAAAGACTCAGCTTTTGATGATCTTCCATGCGAACTGTGCGGTCGCCAGTCACTGTGTTTATCGCTCTTGGAACTGAGAAGATCACTCTGATAAATATGCTTCTCTCAGCCGCTATTCCGTCGATGCACGAGGATTGAGTAGTCCCGTCTTGTAAAACCTATCATCGATCTGTACTTTGCATGTCTCCCAGCAAACATATGCGATTTATGTGTTGGTTGTGAGCGGCGGGAACGTGCAACATTGAATCCGTATTTGTGGACTGCATGTTCATCTGTCTCAAAAGCTTTGCTCTTTATGTTCCTGATATTCACTTGCTCTGTGTTGCTACGAAGGACCGATCCATCGAATCAAAATTCATTTTTCTCAGGCTCCATTCATTTCACGGAAAATAAATTACAGAAAAAGGTCAAATTTACGGATTTTCCGACATTCATTTAACGGAAAATGAATTGGTTTTGGAAAACATTTTCCATCAAAGAAAAAAAGTCTTCTAAAATAAGGAAAAATATTTTCCACTTTTGAAAAAGGGAAAAACATTTTTCCAAATCTTCTTTCACCTTACTCTCTTTTACCAAACACTTTTTCTTTTTCTTGTTTCTCTTTTGTTTTAAAATTGATATTTTAATTATTTTGTTATCTCTTTCTTTATATCTTTTTCCTTTTCTCTTTTTTTTTCATCTTCTTCTTTGTTTGGCAGGTCTTCAACCATAGCGATAGCTGGTGACTTGCCACGGGCGAGCTAGAGTCTCGTCACAGGTCAGCGAGGCTCAAGCTCGCCCAATTACGACGAGATCAAGCCTAGTTGGCCTGTGGCGAGGCTTGCCCAATGCCGACAAGCTCAAGCCTTGCCAAAATTTGGCGACTGGGCAGGGCTCAAGCCTCACCCAAGATTGCCAAAGGTCCACAAACCTCTAGCAAGGCTTGAGCTCGCCAAGCTAGCCTCAAGCGAGCTCGAGCCTTGTTAAATCCGACGACCTAGGTGAGGCTCTAAGCACTGGATCTAGCGAGGCCCGAGCTCACCAACGTCAGGCAAGCTTGGCCTCGCTTGCGGCCAATCGCCAACTACCACCGTGGCCAGCAATCGACCAAATAAAGAAGAAGATGAAAAAAAAATTTAAAAAATTATTTTTTAAAAATAAATTAAAATTGATTTTAAAAAATTAAATTATAAAAAAAAAAGATTATACGAAGGATAATATTTTCCTTACCGAATAATAAACACTTCATTTTCAGATTTTAGCCAAACACCGAAAAAAAGTTACATTTTCCTAGAAAATGACTTTCTAAAAAATATTTTCAAAAAATACTACAATTTCCACGAAACGAACAAAGTCTAAATTCTGAAATTTTCATTCCCTTTGCAAGCAGAAAATCCTCAAGATGACTAATCCCAATAAAACACACACACACACACACACACACACACACACACAAAAGGCTGCCGTGCAAGAGACTTGACCATGATGCAGAAACGACTTCGAATCTGGACACGCCGAAGCAGCTGCACAGCGTTGTAGTCAATCTGGAAAATGTCTGAAAATGTTTCCTTCGGTCGACTATCATCAGGAGAGATTTTACAATTTGAACGAATTTGCTAGGTGAATTACAACTACGTCAAGGTGTGAAACTGGCCATTTCGCAACCAACTTTGCATGCGAAAAGTAGTCATGGAATGTCAAGGTCAACGGTGATAACAATTACTTAGAAATAGTAAGAGCGTGGATTGCCGTTGATGATGGACAAAATATCATCTAGTTGCAATATCTAGAGAGTTTGCATTACGTATATCTAGGGTGCATTTGGTAATCATTATGTTCTCGGAAATAATTTCTGTTCAAAAATATGTTTTGATAATTCCGTTTTATAAATAGTTTTTAAGCATTCAAAAACATTTGATAATTATACAAAATTTATATTCCCGGAATAGAAATGCTTTTAGCACGACCCTCAAATTTTTTGTGAATTAAAATTTATTTTAATTTTTAAATAATTATTTTGTTCTTATCTTTTTCCTTTTCTTCTTCTTCTTCCTCTAGCCGGCAACCTCATTGGCTCGAGCCCTAACCAGCCACTGCGAGGCTCGGGCCAACAAGGCTTGGCCTCACCGAGGGTTGGTGGGGTTGCCAACTCTTGTCTAGCCATTCACTGGCTATTGCTAAGGCCGGCAATCGGCTAGATGAAGAAGATGAAGAAAAGGAAAAGAAGAAAAAGAAAGAAAATTACTTGATTTTGACGTTGTTCCCAAGAACAAAGAAACAATTTTTTCTACTTTTTAATTATGTTCCAAATCTATTTTAGGAATAAAAAATTTATCAAGTAGATTTTTATTCTTTTTCCGAAGAACAAAAGAATAGAAATAATTACCATTTGACATGACACCAAACAAAGCCCTAGAGTGATTATGACAAGTTGAGGCATTGCTTTCATACTAGGAATTAGGAAATCAGAAGAGGGCAATAGAAAAAGGGTTTGGAAAGAAGCTTTGGGAATATTTTTAATAATGGGTTTACAAATGCCTACCAAAAAATAATGCATTACCTAATATTCTAATGTTTAAGACAATAAATACTGCCAATTGGACATTTTCCACGGAACTAGGGGAAAAAATCCATAAGTAGACATATTCCATTACTAATATGACAAAAGCAACAGGAAATCCGTAGCTCGTGTTTTATTTTATTTTATTTTGGCGATTATTGATGCGCTCTACTCTGGTCTGGAACTTTTAATTTTGCCGGCCCTCCTGTCTTGTCTCTATTGGTTATGGTTCAACCATCATTTATAAATCTGGAATGAGTACTTTTCTTTGATAATCTAGGAGTACAAGCGCAAGGGCCATATCAATTGAATAATTTATACGTAGATTAATGCTACATCAGCATCTAAGTTCTTCATTTATCAGAACTTTTCGAGTCAATTGGCAAGACTAGATTATTGGATATGATGGATTTGTGTAAACTCACACACACACCCACACACTACTCGCGCGCATATTGAAGTTGTGCCACATGTGCGAGCTCTACTCAATAACTTAGTTTTCAAGGTTGTTGTAGAGTTTTCGAAAGAGATTAATAATGTAGGAACAAACATCAACATAAAAAGGCTAATAGAAGGAAACAAAATTATGTTATAGTGGGTTTATTACATGATTGCGTATATTTCAAAGAAGGTGATATTAGTCCTGGAGTAGTGTCGGGGAAATCAAACTACCAAAGCACACTTACGAAGGAACTAGTCCAACGCAAACCTAGGGATCTTAGATATGGGAATTTGATTAGGTGCTATTCAAATTAGCATCCGACGATCGCTATTCAAATTTACGGGTAAGTCTTAAATCACTAATCAATTGATTTCCCAAGTATTGCCAAAACACTTAATTGGTGCGGTTATTAGATAAAGGCACCATTTTCTGTGTGTAATTCAGATGCAACATGCGAAGTCGGATTCAAATATAATGTTAAAAATGACATAAGCAACCCATCATGACCCATTTTCGGAGAAAAGCTCATCATGGACTTGGAGATTTTGATGGTCGAGTCAGACGAAGGGAAATCTGGGAACAGAGCTCATTAGAAGAAAGTTGCCAAAAAGAGAATAGCCAAGGAAAAATGTCGAGATAGACAGCTCCTTGGTCGTAGCGGAAGGCTGAATTTTACTAAAACGGGCAAAACTGTTGCTGAAACGGGCTTGCTTCTTGTATGCTACGTTATGCTAATGCGGTCAGCTCATTTTGGCCACTAACAGAAAAAGAGAGAGTCCGCTTGCGATGATCTTCCATGCGAACTGTAAGGTCTCTGGTCATTATGTTTTTCGCTCTTGGAACGGAGAAGATCACTCTGATAAATGTGCTCCTCTCGCCGCTATCCTGTCGAATGCATGAGGATTGAGTAGTCCTGCCTTGTAAAACCTATCGCCGGTCCGTACTTTGCACGTCTCCCAGCAAACATATGCGATTTATGTGTTGGTTGTGAGCAATGGGAACGTACAACATTGAATCCTTAGTTGTGAACTGCATGTTTTTTTTTTTTGGTAAGGTTGTGAACTGCATGTTTATCTGTCTCAAAGGCTCTTCCCTTTCTGCCCGACATTCACTTTGCTCGCATTGCTGCGAAGGACGACTGATCCAAAAAATCAGAATTCCTGCTTCTTCTGAGTTCCGAAATTTTCATTCCCTTTACAAGCAGAAGATCCTCAAGATGACTATTCCCAATAAAACACACACAAAAAAAAAGCCTGCCATGCAAGAGACTTGATCATGCAGAAACGACTTCGAATCTGGACTTGCTGAAGCGGCGAAACCGCCTTGAAGTTAATCTGGAAAGTGTATGAAAATGTTCCTGTCAGTCGATTGTCGTCAGAAGAGATTCTACAATTTGATCGAATTTGCTAGGTGAATTACAACTACGTCAAGGTGTGAAACCGGCCGTTTCGCAAGCCAACTTGGTATGCGAAAAGTAGTCATGGAATGTCAAGGTCAACGGTGATAGCAATTGCTTAGAAATAGTTAAGAGCGCGGCTTGCCGTGGACGATGGACAAAATGTCATCTACTGCATTTCTAGAGAGTTTGCATGACATGTATCTGGAGTGATTATGACAAGGTAAGGCATCGCTTCATATTAGGAATTAGGAAATCAGAAAAGGTTAATAGAGAAGGGTTCGGAAAGAAGCTACGGGAATGTTTTAATATTGGGCTTACAAATTCCTACCAAAAAAAAAAAAATTAATGCATTACCTAATATTGTAATGTTTAAGATAGCGAGAATTGCCAAAAAAGTCATAAACCTATTGCAATTGTGTCAATTCAGTCCTAAACATTTTTTTTTTTACAAATTTAGTCATAAACCTTTTGCGATTGTGCCAATTTAGTCCATCCGGCCAAATTTGGCTGGTCAGAGCTGACGTGAATGCCGAGCGGCACCGGCGACAAATTTTAATAATTTTTTTATTATTTTTTCGAATTTTTTATTATTTTTCGAATTTTTTTATTTTTTTATTCTGTTTTTTTTCCTTTTCTTTTTTTTCTTCCTTTCTTG
>MU090729.1:22886-39439 GCA_014858505.1 Corymbia citriodora subsp. variegata | reverse complement strand
CGATAGTGCCCGGTAGGTGTTCGACGAAATGCGTCAATGAGATCCGAAATTTGTGCCCCTCGATAATCTGTGGTTTTTATGAATGTTTGATCGTTTATTGTCTATTCTCGTGTTCCTTTGGTATTATAGCCATTTTCTTGAAGTTTCCACGCGTTTTTGGGTCGAAAAGAGACATTTTTGGTTTTCCGGCAACGGCAAGTTTCCGGGATCACCGGAAGTCATCGCCGGCGACGTCTGGCGCCGGCCGGATAGAACAGCCGACACCGGACGACACGAAGATCCCTTTTAGACCGATGAGGACTTGCGGCGGCGTCGGCAGTGGCGTGGATAGAACTCACGCAGGTTTCCGGCGAACCTCCGGCGCGCCTCAACCTTGCGAAGAAGAAGACCAGAAAATTCCAATAAAAAAAAAAAACGAGAAAAAGAAAAAAAAGGAAAAGGGGCCGAGCCGAAAGTTTGAATGAAAGGGGGCTGGGCTGGTTTATTATTTTCGAATGGGCTAGACCAGGTTTGGGCCGAAATTTTAGAAATAGAATTGGAGATGGGCTCTTTTAATTTCTTTTCATCATGGGCCATTTTAAAAGATTCTTGACCGGGCCGTTCGGCCAGCCCGGTTGTTGCTCTGGCCCGGACAGATAGGGTCCGGGTCGGTTTAGTAGGGCCGGGTCTCCCGACCCGGTCCGAATTACTTTTGAATTAATTTAAAAAAAATCCAAAAATTCGAAAAAAAATTAAATATTAAAAAATCTAAAAAAAATCTTAAAAAAAAAAATCCAAAAGTTTCAGAAAATTAAAAAATCTTAAAAAGTTTCGAAAAATCATCAAAAATTAAAAAAAAAATTTTAAATTTCAGAAAGGTTTTAAAAGTTTAATTTAATTTATTTTACTTTTTTTCTTTTTTTCGAATATTAAAAAATTCAAAAAAAAATTAGAAAAAAATTAGAAAATTCCAAAAGAAACATTAATAAATGTTTTTTTTAAAATTCCAGAAAAGCCAAAAATTTGAAAAAACCTTAAAAGCTTGTTTTCTTTAATTTCAGAAAATTCGAAAATATTAAAAATATTAAAAAAAAATTTCAAAAATTCAGAAAAATTCAAAAAAATCCAGAAAAATCAGAAAAAATTGCAAAAATTCAGAAAACCCCTAAAAAAGAAGAAAGACCAAAATTGAATAAGTATTAGGGCTTTACAATAGGCTTTTTTGAATAGCTTGCCAAGACCACACTAATACACAATTAAGTTAGGTACCGAAAGGGCGTTAGTCGCATGACTAACGTAATCAAGTCCCCGACCCTAGACCCTCTGGTTGCGTAAAAAGCGAGACACACTCCCATGTCTCGCTTGGTTTCTAGTCGACCTTAATAGACTAGTGGCGACTCCTTGTTTGAAATTTTTTACGAACACCCAACGTCGCGCGGGGTATGGGCTTGGGAGAGCCCAAATTAACGAAGAGCCGTCGGCCTGAAATTAACAATACCCCTAAACCTATTATTATTACTATTCACGAAAATTTTAATTTTAGTAGGTCGCGATAGCTTGGCGACTCCACTGGGGACCGGTTCTAAATCTTAGAGGACTTAGGCCTAATTTGCTTGATTGTGTGTTATCTAATGTGTTTCTTTGGCAGCGCATTCGAGAAGGTGAGGTTAGTCCACTAACCTCGTGTTAAATGTTGGTGCAGGATTGGAGTAATAAGGGGTGGAGTGTTTGCTAACACTTTGTTTTGTAGAGTGGTGAATGTGAATAAGTATATAGTTAAATTTTTGAAGTGTTGGTTGTTATATAAATTGTTGTGCATGTCTCCCTTACATGGCACTACACTTTAGCACACACAACCTGCCGCCGGACCTAGGCCGCATTAGGATCACTTAGGATGGTATTGAGATGGATACCACTCCGACTACCATCATGTAGTACGAGTCGCCCATCTCAATTCCGAAATTCTTTCAATGTCGAGAGCTTCCACCCCGGCTCGCAAACACGTAGCACAGGTCGACTCTTTGACAAAGCCGGAGTCATGGGAACCCCGACCCAACCGCGATCATGTTGGTTCAGTCCGGTAATCCCGTGGCTTCATTTGAGCCGTCTAGAGTAGTAATTGACCCACGTCTCATGCGCATGTCTGTGTGATTGATTTTAATTTTTATTGGGTGAAGTAAGTCTCCTAAACTCTCATACTTGCAATTTACTTACATTTATTATTATTATTATTTTTAGCCGGTCCATGACAATTAGGTTGTTTGCGAGTTTTAGGGTTGTATGCAATGGGAGGACCTGAGCTTCGTATCATCTCTGTCCCAAAGGAGGAATTGCGTGCCTGGTGGAGTAGATTGGACCATGTCAGTCGGGAGTTCGTACAATCCAATGTGGGATGGCTACTTTCTTTATTAGACCTAGAAGTCCATTATGGCGTTATTCAGGCATTAGCACACACTTGGTGCCCCGAGACCTCCACGTTCATTTTTGGCGAACATGAGCTTGTCCCCACCTTGGAGGAGTTTAGCGCTATCATTGGGAAACTTTTAGTATTGGAATTGATTAGGCCGCCCATCGGAGTAGAGCATGCATCAGTTTTAGCTGATTTTCTTAGGGTCAAAGGAGAAGATGTAAGGAAAGTCTTGAAAGCCAACCGCAATGCTTGCCCATTTTCATTTTTGAATGGACTCTTTCAAAATGCCTCGTCAGTCCAAATGAGGCGAATTTTTGTGTTAGCATTTTTCGGGTTTATGGTTTTTCCTCATAGTAAGAATACTATCGACCCATCTATTGCAAGTGTTGTTTAAGAGGCGTGTATGGGAAAAGGTTTTGTTAATGCTGTTTTGACCGAGACCTTTCTTTCCCTCACTTGTTTTAAAGAAAATGGAAAAGAAGCCTTACATGCTCCTCCTGAACTTTTGCAAATTTGGTTCCTCTCTCACCTCAAGGGATTTGGCAATTTAATGACCATACATGACATCGGTGATCTTAACCATCCTATTTTGAAATTTAAAGAAAAGAAAGAGCATGCACCAGATTATCACCACTTTGATTGGTTAGGCTTCATGAAAAATCCCGACCCTGAAGATTTCCTATGGCACGCTAGGTGGCTTCGGGTTCACGAGGCCTGGCTCACATGTGGAGGCATCGGACCCATTCCTCTGTTAAGAATAACTGGCGCTACCGAGTATTCCCCAACTAGGGTTGCTCGGCAATACCAAGTCGTGCAGCAACTTCCATTGACACTACAAGAAGCCCCACTCAAGACTGACTTCACGAATGGAGATCCCGATCACGAGAACTCCATCATGCTGCTGCAATCGATGTGGGACATGTGTCGTCCCCAAAAATTGATTTGGCCCGAGGAAGAGTTAGAGGGTAAAGAAAAGATATACTATGCTTCGATGGAGTATATCCTCCAACACAAAATTCCTGAAGAGTGGCGCCCGAAGATCCCTAATGTACCATCGAAGGCCACTAATCGCACAGAGATCAAGTTCCTCAAAAGGGAGCTCAAGGAGGCCAAGGAGCGTGCGTCCAAGTCAGCTAGGACTAGTTAGACAGTTATGAGAGAGTTGTTCCCCCGTTTGTATATAGATCAAGCAAAAAAAATAAAAATGCTTGAGTCTATTTTGGTTTCCTTAAAATAGTGTTTAGGTCAGTTTTATTTTATTCTTCTTTTCCTGTTTTATCGTTTGAGGAGTCTGGTTATTTTCTTTTCCTAGTTCTAATATCAGGATGTTTTATTCTGACTTTTAGCTACGTTGTTAAGAGACTCTTTTCTTTTATGAAATGAATGAAACGATTAGATCATTGTCATGGACCGGCATCATTTTACATCTCGTGCTCATGTGTGTTTACCTATTTATTGACCAGGTACCACCGTCACGGCTTCAAGGCGTTCACCTATCCGTACTCGATCCAAGTCAGCGAAAATGAATGCTGAAGAACAAAATGCTCGGATCACCGCGCTTGATAACAAAATCACTGAGTTGGCCGCACAATTCGCACAATTCGCAAGCGAGATCAAGTCTAGCTTGGTGGTTGCCGCCTCCAATCAAAACACACCTACAACTCCGCAAGCCAGTAATGCCAATAGTAGAGGGAAGTTGACTGAGGAAGTGGCGCATCAAACCCCTGTGGTGGTGGAATTAGACCCTATTTCGGAAGCCATCTCGGCCCGGATGGAGGAGGAGAATAGCAAGAGGTTTGCTAAACTGGAGGAGAAGCTTAGGGCCTTACAAGGATATGAGGCTAGCATGGTTGATGATTTATCCCAATACACCAAGATGGACTTCCCGGACAAGTTCAAGATCCCAGAGTTCACTAAATATGATGGCACTGGGGATCCTAGAATCCACTTGAAGTACTATTTGAACAGGATGGGACGCTATGCTCATAATGTCCCTCTGTTGATTCGCACGTTTCAAGAGAGCTTAACTGGAATGGCGCTACAATGGTACATTTTGCTCGAGCCTGAGAAATTGGAGAAGTGGGAAGAAGTAGCGTAAGCATTCGTGATGTAATACAAGTATAACACTGAGATCGCCCCGACACGAAGCATATTGGCGCGCACGGAAAAGAAGAGAAATGAATCCTTTAGAGCTTTCGCTCAAAGGTGGCGTACCTTGGCTGCACAGGTTCGACCCCCACTTGATGACAAGGAGATGGTTGAGCTGTTCATCAATACCCTTCCTATTGACTTTTATAACAGGATGATCGGATTAGATTGTGAAAACTTCTCGCGCTTGGTCGCCGTGGGTGAAAGAATTGAGGGAGCCCTACATGATGGCCGTATAACTGAGGGATCAAGTCGAAAGTTTACCAATAGGAAGGAGAAAGAAGCTGAGGTAGCCTATGTACAAGCCCCAGTCCCGCCAAAGCCGTTTGCAAGTGCACAAGGTTCTTTTGCACCACGTGAAAGATATCATAATTATGAGCGAAACAAGTGGACTTCAAGGCAGTTTACTCCTTTGCCTAGGCCGCTATCTAAGCTGTTGCCCATGTTGCTTGAAAAGAGATTGGTGGCTAAAGAAATCCCTCGAGACAACCCTAGGAAGTTTTTCGGGTTTGACTTAGCGAAATCATGCGAATACCATATGGGAGAGAAAGGACATGATGTAGACAATTGCATGTCGCTGAAAAACAAAGTGCAGAACCTACTTGACAAGGGGGTTTTATCATTTAGAGAACAACCCAATGTTCAGCGAAACCCTTTGCCTACTCACACTGAAGATGTAAATGTGCTATTTGGTGAAGAGGACTGGAAGGGTCAGAAAGGAGAAACCGGTGTACATGATTCATACGATGCTATGAAGCATCCTTTTGGAGAGGACGTTGTGGCTATGATCACGCCATTTGTTATCAACTTATCCACCAAAAGGGACCAATGGGATTATGACGAGAGTCAAACCGAACACGTGGTCATCGATTTGGCGGCGGAGGAGTTCGCAAGTGTAGAGGTAGAAAGAGATGAATTGCAGCTTGTGGTGATCGAGCTACCACCCCTTGACCAAGAGGAGAGTCTGAAGAAACCCATGGCTGATTTCAGTACTAAAGCCATCCCATGGGACTATGGGACTGAAGAAGTGGATGCTGTCACCCGATCGGGTCGTTGTTATGCGCCTGCTGAAGCTGTTGAGAAGAAAGCCGTTACTGATGAAGAGGCTAAGCAGTTTTTGGCTACGATCAAGAATAGTGAGTTCGACGTGATAGAGCAGTTGAGGAAAATGCCGGCTCAAATATCACTTTTAGAGTTGTTTAAAACTTCTGAAAAACATAAGAATGCACTGTTGAGGATTTTAAATGAAGTTCATGTGCCCGAAGATATTGGTGACAAACAGCTGGAGGAATTCGTTGGATCCATTCTGTTGGTAGACCAAATCTCGTTTTCGGAGGAGAATCTTCCTAAGGAAGGCACTAACCACAACAAAGCTTTACTCATCTCGGCTAAGTGTCGTGATATGATTGTGCCCCGCATACTGCTCGATAACGGATCCGCTCTGAATATCTGTCCACTGGCTACCTTTCATCACCTCGGGGTGAGTGAGGAGGAAATCACTGCATCTCAATCCACCGTTCGAGCTTTTGATGGTGTAAGGAAGCAGTCAATGGGGGAGGTCGAACTTGAGTTATTGATTGGTCCGGCTCCATTCACATTAAAATTTCAAGTACTCGACATCCCTAGTGCTTTCAATCTCCTTTTGGGTCGACCTTGGATCCATGCTGCTGTAGCTGTACCTTCCACTTTGCATCAAATGGTTCGATTCATTTCAAAGAAAAAGTTAGTGACTGTTCGTTGCGAAACAGACTTCAAGGTATTCCAAGATACAACCATCCCATACGTAGAGCCTGAAGTGAATGAAGAGTCTAGCTATCAAACTCTTGACCTAGTATCAATGGTGCATGTGCCCACTGGGTCTATTATGAGACGTCCTGAGTTCTCCGCCTCGTCTATCATGTCAAGCAAAGTTTTACTGGAATATGGTCACGTCCCAGGGGCAGGGTTAGGGATGTATGCGCAAGGCATTGTAAAGCCTATCGAGATATTGGGAAATCAGAAGAAAACTGGTTTAGGCTACCAGGAAGCTTCTAAGTATAAGAAAGGAAGTGGAGAGCTGGTAGCTTCAAGTTCAAGAGGAGGAGGTAGAGGCCGAGTTGGTCGTGGAAACCAAGGTTACCCTGGAGGATTCGGGAGCCGAAGTGCTTTTAATAGCCACATGAATCAAGCTAGCTATCAAAGCCGAACTATTCCAACGTGGAATCAACATGGATTACTCCCTCCTTCGTTGGAGGAACTCCGTCATCGTTTTGAAAGGACATTTGTCAAGTTGCCCAAGCTGCTGCAAGAAGAAGAAGGGTCTATCTCGAACATAGCTAACTTGTTCTATCCTGACTTTGTATGTGCCACTATTGAGGATGAAGATGCGGGCCCTTCCATGACTCCCTTCCAGCCATCGGAGTAGGGATGCTGATCGACTGTTTTATTTAGTTTTTTTATGTCATTTCCTTTATGTTCTCCCTTGCATGGGATGAGCCGTTTCACTACTTTTGTTGTTTCTTTTATGTAATCAAGATCTTGGATTGTGAGCCGTGATCCGAGATTATAAATATTGTAAAACGGCCTTATCATGTGAATACAAATGCATGCATGTTTTATTAAGGACGTGAGGAAGTGCCAAACCAGTCCTATGATGACGCTTTGAGGCCTAGACTTCCTCACGACTCCTAGTTTTCAAAATTTGCCAGATAAAAAAAAGGGGGGGGGTCCGAGGATATGAGGACGACTTCCGAGTTCAAACATTTTTCTCAAGTGATCATTTGAAAAGACTTTTTAAGAAAAAATGCATCATGCATAATCCTCATCGAATAATCCTACTAACCCTCTCATTTGTATCTCAGGCATGTCATTCAGCATGATCATGATAGGTACATATGTGACTCGGATTTGTACGACGAGGGTTCTTATCAGTCTGAGCATGATGACGGTGATATTCAAAGAGACATGGAGAGAGACTGGATTCGTCATGAAGAATCTAAGCCTTTGACGGTTGAACAAACGATCACTATGAATTTGGGAGATGCGGAAAATGTCAAAGAAACTCAGATTGGGGCTAATTTGTCCGAGAATGAGGCAAGGAAGATGGTTGAGCTACTAAAAGAATATCAAGACGTGTTCGCATGGTCATACGCGGATATGCCAGGGTTAGATCCACAAATTGTGGAGCATGCTTTACCGACGGATCCGAATGTGGCACCTAAAAAGCAAAAGTTACGAAGAACAAAACCTGAACTTTCCAAGAAGATTGAAGAGGAGGTTATGAAGCTGTTGAAGGTGAATTTCATTGAAGTATCTCACTATCCTGATTGGATTGCTAATATAGTACCAGTCATGAAAAAAGATGGACAAGTCAAGGTCTGCATAGATTACCGTGACTTAAATCGAGCAAGCCCAAAGGATGATTTTCCTTTGCCTCACATTGACGTTTTGGTTGATAGCACTGCAGGTTTCAAATTATTCTCTTTCATGGATGGGTTTTCTGGCTACAATCAAATCAAGATGAAAGAAGAAGATAAAAGCAAAACATCGTTCATCACATCTTGGGGAACCTTTTGTTACAAGGTGATGCCATTCGGCTTAAAGAATGCGGGAGCCACATATCAAAGGGCGATGGTCACCTTATTCCATGACATGATGCATAAAGAAATAGAGGTATATGTTGATGACATGATTGCTAAATCGAAGCGTCGACAAGACCACTTTGAAGTCCTGAAGAAGTTATTTGATCGGCTTCGGAAGTTTAAGCTGAGACTTAACCCCTCAAAATGCATATTTGGGGCAAAATCTGGGAAGCTATTGGGTTTCATGGTCAGTAGCCGGGGCATCGAAATTGACCCGTCGAAAGTTAAGGCTATTTGTGACCTTAAAGCTCCTTCTACTGTCAAGGAAGTTCGAAGCCTCTTGGGAAGATTGAATTACGTTGCCAAGTTCATTTCTCGGCTGTCTGAGACAGCCAAACCTTTTTTCAAGCTCTTGAAGAAAAATGCTAAAATTGAATGGGATGCTAAATGTCAGAAGGCCTTTGAAGAGATAAAGCATTATCTGTCACATCCTCCAGTACTAGTGCCACCGATACCGGGGATACCATTAACTCTCTACCTGACCATCCATGAAGAATCACTTGGGGCCGTCCTTGTGCAAAAAAGACTGAGCGATCAAAGGGAGTGTGCCATATATTATCTCAGCAAGAAATTCACTGCCTCCGAGGTGAACTACTTAAAAGTGGAGAAAACATGTGTGGCATTGGTTTGGGTGTTGCATCGGCTACGCCAATATACTCTTTATTATCAAATTCAATTGGTGATTGAAAATGACGCAATCAAGTATTTGCTTGAGAAGCCAGCATTGGTTGGAAAGATGGCTAAATGGCAGGTCCTCATTTCTGAATTTGACATACACAGTGTGGCACACAAGTCAGTAAAAGGAAGAGCTATAGCTGATATGTTGGCGGGAAGTTCAAAAGACACGGAATCCCGTGATACAACACATGGTTTCAATGAACGCATCTTGGCAATCTCGAATGACAAGTGGGTCATGTATTTTGATGGTGCCGTCAATTTATCTGGATCAGGAACTGGGGAATTCTTGATCTCCCCTACCGGTCAACAATATCCCGTGGCGACCAAGCTGGTCTTCCCTTGTACAAACAATGTCTCGGAATATGAAGCATGTATCCTAGGGTTACAATTGGCCATCGACATGAAAGTCAAAAAATTACAAGTGTATGGAGATTCTGCACTCATTATTCTGCAAACTGAAGGCTTGTGGCGAACTCGTGATCCAAAGTTGGTCCCATACCATGAGTTTCTGGAAGAATTAATAGAAGAATTTGATGAAATAGCCTTCGAATATTTGCCTAGATCCCAGAATCAATTTGCCTACGCATTGGCCACATTGTCATCAATGTTGAACGTAATGGAAGGATTAGACATCGAGCCATTGAAAATTGAGGTTTCTAAACGCCCGGCTTATTGTATGACAGTTGAAGATGAGCTAGATCGAAATCCATGGTACTTTGATATCTTAAACTATCTCTAGCACGGGAAATTCCCCCAAGGGTGTGAAGAGGCTGATAAGAAATACCTCAAGAAGTTGGCATCAAAATTCTTTGTCTCCGGGAGCGTGCTTTACAAGAGGTCACACGATTCAATCTTGTTGAAATGTGTCGATGCCAAGGAAGCCAGTCAACTGATGCAAGAAATACACGAAGGAGAATGTGGACCACACATGAATGGCCATCTTTTAGCAAGGAAGATCGTGAGGCTCGGATATTATTGGCTAACGATGGAAACTGATTGCATTAAGCATGTTCGCTACTGTCATCAGTGTTAGATATATGGAGATAAAATTAATGCCCCGCCGAATGAAAAGTCGAAGCCCGTTCTTACACAGTAAAACTTTACCAATCAGGTCGAAACCTGTTCTTACACAGTGAGACCCCATTTCAGTCAAAACCCGTTCTTACACTGTGAGACCCCATTTCAGGTCGAAACCTGTTTTTACACGGTGAGACCTCATTTCAAGTCGAAGCCCGTTCCTACACGGTAAGACTTTACCAATTCGGTCGAAACCCGTTCTTACACGGTGAGACCCCATTCCAAGTCGAAACCTGTTCTTACACGGTGAGACTCCAATTTGGTAGAAACCCGTTCTTACACGGTGAGACCCCATTTCAAGTCGAAACCCGTTCTTACATGGTGAGACCTCATTCCAAGTCGAAACCCGTTCTTACATGGTGAGACTTTACTAACCCAGTCGAAGCCCGTTCTTACACAGTAAGACTTTGCTAACTTAGTCGAAGCTCGTTCTTACACGACAAGACTCCACTAACATAGTCGAAACCCGTTGTTACACGGTGAGACTTTACTAACTGGGTTGAAACTCGTTCGCACGAGCCAAAACCTCAAAAAAGAAGAAGAAGAAGAAGAAGAAGAAGATGAATGGAATAAATCCACACTTCCATGGCTTGTCGGTAAAAGTCGGGTGTCACCTAGTCTTTGAAATGAACCTCTTCGAGCTCCCTTTCAAAGAGGGGCAGTTGTTGACACCCGAATATTTATTTATTTTTGTTTTAATTGCCTATTTATTTTGCTTATATAAATACATATTAATTTCTAGAAAAGAAAAAAATATTTGATAAAAAAAAAAGAGAAAGAGAAATCGAAAAAAAAAAAAAAGAGAAATCGGATGGGCTCAGCCTAACCCACTCCTCTACTCACCCATTTCTTTTTCCTGGGCCCAGCCCATCTCCCCCCTCTCTTTCTCCCTCGGCCCGGCCCATCCTCTCTTCCTCTTCTCCCTCTCCGCATGTGAACAGGCGCATGCAAGAGAGGCAGCAGCAGCACAGTCGATCGACGACGAC
The DNA here is from genome assembly GCA_014858505.1 of Corymbia citriodora subsp. variegata. NCBI lineage: Eukaryota > Viridiplantae > Streptophyta > Magnoliopsida > Myrtales > Myrtaceae > Corymbia > Corymbia citriodora. The sequence continues at coordinate 28,541 of MU090729.1, read as the reverse complement.
GTTTCGACCATCCTCGGAGGCGACGTCACCCGCGTGACGCCAGCAAGGGAAGATTCCCTTGCTGCGCTGTCACGCGGCCATAGGGGGAAGGAGAGAAACGGTTATGCAGGGGGGATCGACGAGCAGGAGAAGAGCAGTGATTCTACAAGGAAAAACAAGGGAGGCAGCAGCGAAGAAAAGAGGAGAAAGAGAGGAAAAAGGGGAGCGAAGACAGGCGATTTTCAGAGAGAAAAAAAGGGGGAGGAGAGATAATAGTGTTCTGGTTTTCGAAGGAGGCTTTTCCGGTGAAGCCCATGTTGGTTTTCGGACAAGAAGAGGAGAGCGAGAGAGAGAGCTGCTGTCGCTGCCGGAGGCTATCCGTCCACCGTTGCCCACCGTCACGCCTCGTCCGAGCCAGGTTGGTTCCGTATCCACTTGTTTCTGCTTTGCTTTGACGAGGATGCGGGCCGGAGCTCGCGCCGACTAGTTCGCGCGAGTCCCGGCCCTGTCGATCCTCTATTTACATCCCTGCACATGTTAGAATAGTTCGATAGAAGCTCGGGCTCAGTCCCACGCCGGTTCGAGTCGAAGAATCCCCATTTTATTCATGCCTGCAAGCTGTTTGTAGAAATGCCTAAGAGAGACTTAGAAACCTTCGTCGTTGAATCCGTCCCCGACGACCTCTTTTTGTGGATTTTCTGTCTGAATATGGCTTGATCTAGTGTTTCTATTAACATTGTAGTTAGTTTCATGTGATTTCTGTGCTTTGTTGAGCCGAAAAGAGGCATTTTTGGTTTTCCGGCGAGGGCATTCTTCCGAGTCGCCGGAGGTCGTCGCCGGCGATGTCTAGCGTCGGCCGAATAGAATAGCCGACGCTGGACGACACGGCGACACTTTTAGTATCGGTTTGGGCTCGTAGCAATGTCGGCGGCAGCCCGGGTGGAGCTACACAGGTTTCCGGCGAGGCTCCGGCGTGGGGCGTTTGCGAGGAAGAAGAAGACCAGAAAATTCTAATAAAAAAAACGAAAAAAAAAAAGAAAGGAAAAGATTTCGGGCCGAAAATTTAGAGAAGGGAGACTGGGCCGGCCATTTTTTATTTGTTCATGTGGGCCCAATCCGAGTTTGGGCCATCTTTTATTAGGAATTAGAAATGGGCTTTATCTTTTAATATTGTTAATGGGCTTTTTTAAAAGAAATTTTCGACTGGGCCGTTCGTTACTCCGGCCTGGCCCGGTAGGGGCTGGGTCGGTCTAGTAGGGCCGGGTCACTCGACCCGGTCCGGAAAAATAAAAAAAATAAAAAAATAATTAAATTAAAAATTAAAATAAATCTTTTAAAAAAAAATTTCGAAAAAACTTTAAAAATTAAAAAAGAGTTTTTTTAATTTAATTTCAGAAAGTTTTAAATTTTATTTTAAATTTTATTTTATTTCCTTTTTCTTTTTCTTCGAATATACAAAAATTCCAAAAATTAAATTAAAAAAAATTAGTAAATTCCAAAAACAAAAAAACATTTATAAGGTTTTTTTTTAAAGAAATCAGAAAATTCAAAAAAATTTAAAGTCTTAAAAGCCTTTTTTTAATTTAATTTCGAAAAATTAAAAATATTAAAAAATATTAAAAAAGCACAAAAATTCAAAAAAAATCCAGAAAAATCAGAAAAAATTGCAAAAATTCAGAAAACCCTTAAGAAAGAAAAAAGACCAAAATTGAATAAGCCTTTAGGGCTCTACAATAGGCTTCTTTTGAACGTGCTGCCATGACCACACTAATACATAATCAAGTTAGGTACCGAAAGGGCGTTACTCGCATGACTAACGTAACCAAGTCCCCGACCCTAGACTCTCTGGTTGCATAAAAAACGAGACACACTGCCATGCCTCGCTCAGTTTCTAGTCGACCTTAATAGACTAGTGGCGACTCATTGTTTGTATATTTTTGTGAATATCCCACGTCGCGCGGGGTATGGGCTTGGGAGAGCCCAAGTTAATTGAGGGCTGTCAGCCCGAAATTAACAATACCCCTAAACCTATCATTATTATTTTCGAAAAATTTAATTTTAGGTCGCGACAACCCGAAAATCATTGGCAAAGGATTCAACGGGCTGAATAATTGGAGCAATAAGAGTTGGACTGACAAAAGGCACAATGGGTGTTGCGCCTATTAGGGGTTGGCCACATGGGCCCCAAACTAACCCAAGTGGGCCCAATAAGGTACCACACCCAACTTCAAGCCTTTAAGCCCATTAGCATTTTCTAACCCATTTCTCGTCTTTTGAGCCTAAATCATTTTTACTCAAGTCAGTATAAAATTTTGGCATGCATACACGTATAGTACAGTATACTATACTTTTGGAAAATTACCAAATTGCGCTTCTTGCATTACATTTTTGGGGACAAAAGAGAGAGAAAAGTCAAGGGAAATTATGAAGGGAAATTATGAAGAGTATGGGAAGTTGGACTTGGCTTATTGCTTTTCTCTCTCTCTCTCTCTCCCCCCCCCCACATTTTCTTTCCTTCTTCGTCTTCTCTTTCTCTCTTTTGTTTCTTTTGTGTTTTTCTTCCAAAATAGTGGCTTTTGTGCTGCTGTTTTTCCCCCAAACTAGCCACCTCTTGTGCCATGGCCGCACTGCCATCATCGTCTATAAGCCACTGTCTACCACCGAGGAGCCATGCCACCCGTCCGTGAGCCATCCGCCCCCCATTCTCACCGAATTGGAAACCCCATCCGCCAAGACCCATTTTTGCTCAGTGCTCCCTTGACATTTTGGATGTAGCTGTGCATAGCCCTTGTTGCCGCCATCACACCCATGTCTTCAAAATCGTCATCGGGTGAGTTTACGCTCTAATTCTTCGATTAGTCCGTTAAACTTGCTTAAGAGTAGATTAATTTACAATTAATCTTAAATAGGGGTTTAATTAAGATTAACTATGGTTAAGATGGTTGATTAGAAGGATGACTATGCTTGGATTAGTCAAAAAGTCGACTATTGTTAGTTAATTAACCAATGTTGGATTAATTAACTAAGGTTGACTTATGGTGAAGTTAATTAACCAAGGTTGAGTTAATTAACTAGAGTTGACCTATGATTAGGTTAATTAACTAGGGTTGAGTTAATTAACTATGGTGGAAGCATAGTTAGGTTAGTTAACTATGGTTAACTTTAATTAATTTGTTAACGGTGGTTAATTAGGATAATTGAGGATTAGTGGGATAATCCCAATTGGCATTATTTTATCAAAAAGAATTAATTCATTTTTAATTATTATTAAATTCGTTATTATTATTAATTAATTAAATTTAATTATGAATAACTTTACTTATTTATAATTAAATTGTGGGATTAACTTGATAAGTCTATATTTATTAAAGCATGTTGAATTACTGCTTAGGTCAATAAGATATTGATTGTATGATTGAAATTGTAAGTGCTTGATTGCTCTGATAATTATGCCTTGATGTTGTGTACTATTGCATGGACATATAAAGGAAAACCCGGAGGTGTCAGGCATATATATATCAAAGCTTTGCAATGAAAATAAGAATAGCATGTTTAATTGATAGGGCATGAAAATTGGACAGGTTTTGAAATAAAATGTGACCACATGCAATTCTTTTTGCAATTTTTACTTGAAAAATGTACGGTGATTTATTGTGTGCTTGTGTGGTCACATAATATAACCCATCACCTTGGCGAGAGTTCAAGGGACGAAGTCCAACTTGTCGGAAATCCCGGTGGGAGTTCGAATGCATGTCGCGGTAAAGGCCTAGCCTATGCTCCTCGGAAATACCGTTTGGGTGGGAGTTCCAAATGTAGCCATGCTTGATGGGGGCAAGGTGATGCATGGCTAAGCTAGAAGACACCGGCAGGAGTTCGGTGGCCCCAGTAAGGGCATAATAATTGGAACACATGTAAATGCATAAGTGTATGTGAAATATATTGTGATGTGTTCTGATTATGCATATGATGTTTGCACTAACCATTGCATGCGTGAGGTTATATTGTGCAGGGTATGGCAATGGCAAGATAAGATTACTTGCAAATCGAGTCCTTATGATTGATCACCATGATGATTAAAAAACTAGTTGTATTGTTTATGGCACACATAAACATTTATACCGTGCAAGATATGGCAATGCCGAGGTAAGGATACATGCGAGTCGATTGATTGCTGATTTTTTTCTTATGGAGTTTACTAGGTAGATCACATCGTTAGTTAAGGCAGAGCAAGGATTGCTTTGCAATTGATCTGCTATTGTTAAGGTGCATGCTTGTTAGGAATCCCAAGTCAAGTTGATGTCCTAACGGGAACTTAAGGCAATAACTCACTGAAATTATATCTCACTCATCATTGTTGAACATTTTTAGGTCCATAGTATGGCATCTATATTGCAATGGATTGGACAGTGCTAGAGCACGTCAGATTACGTGCTCAATGGTTAAAGGAAGTAGATCAACCCTGCTTAGTATCTTTGGATGACTATAGAGGAAGTCGCCTAACTAAGGAGCTGGTGTATAAACTTCCTAGGGTTAATTAGTATAAAATAAAAATGACATTGCTGCTATTGTTTGTGGTCTTTCTGCTATCCCTGTTGTTTATTGACTAGGTGTTGTTGATTTGATTCGACATGCGTTTAATTGCAAGATAAAAAGAATAGTTTGCGACGCGTTCTAGAACATCGCATTCATTTGACCAAAATAAAAGGATTATCACGTGCTCAAGGTTCGAAGCGTGACAGAAAGTTATTGGCCATTACACATATTGATGATCCCGCCAACCCGAGATCTTAGATTCTGGAATGGCACTACATAGTTACAACTAAAATTGAACACATTTACTAGCGTGGGACCAATATAATAACACCAACAGAATTCACGCTCCCCTTTTTTGAATTTAAAAGGGTTCGGTGTAGAAAGCATGGTGTACAAAACCAGTTACATAAATCAGGTGCGGATTGCTATCTAGCTTTTAAAAATGCGCATTATTGATTGTTCAATAAATAGTGACCGTGTTATATTATTTGAGTTGCTCTGCAAAAGCTTGTATACTTATTGACATGGGAGGCAGGAAGGGGACATATAATTGAGAAGATCACACTTCTACCAACTAGAAGATTCTATCACATTATTTAAATTGGTCTTATATGCGCATTAATTCCAATATTTAAATATCGTCTTGGAGCACACTATAAAACAAGCATTGCACTACACAGATCTTGGACGCAACCATATTCACAATCCTTGTTTGCCTGTATTACTTTCATAGTTGTACTTCTGCACATGTTTTGAAGAAGCAATCCAACCATGACCAAAAAAAAAAACATGCTTATCTGGTTATTCTTAAATTGTAAGTACAACATGCTGTTTTTTGGCCACACAAAAAAATCAAACAAATAACACAGAATTAGAAATTATTGTGAAATCCATATCTTTAAGAATTTGTGACTCATAACAATTGTTACTCATACAATACCCCAAAAACTGTTATGCTAGCAAAATCCATTCAAATTCCCTTTCATGTAGGCATTATCTTCAATTGATGTAAAGCAAATATGGCATCAATATTGCCAAAAGATTACATATTACGATGACATGTGGGGTGTCATTGTTTGAATGATGTGATCTTCTTCGCATTGTAGATTCTTTTTTCTTCCTTTTTCAATTTGAGGCATAGAT
>MU090729.1:0-21313 GCA_014858505.1 Corymbia citriodora subsp. variegata | reverse complement strand
ACGAAAATCAACTTGGATGTCTATCATAACCAGAGATCTATGTGTACCTTTGCACAAAGCAAAACAAACATCCTTCATCCAGATCGGATGTTGGTGTCTCCAACAAAGGATTTCATCCCCACAAAGCGTACAAAGCAAACTAGGATTGAAATGTATCATGAAGTAGAAATAAGCTCCACAAGGGCCTTGAAATCAGCTTCAACACTCCCCCCAGGCCCAGCAGCCTCCACCAATCTCTCTCTAAGCTCACTAACCTTCTTCCTCATCTTCTTCCCGTCCTCGCTCCTCAACACCACCTCCAGTGCCTTCACCATCCCACTCTTTGTAATGGTCTCTCCCTCCACTCCCACTCCAATCCCCCACCATTCCTTCACCAACCTTCCATTCATCATGTTGTCCGTCCAGAACGGCTTGCATATCATCGGCACGCCCCCCGCAATACTCTCGAACACCGAATTGTACCCACAGTGCGTCATGTACGCCCCGCACGCCGGGTGGCTCAACACCCGGCTCTGCGGGGCCCACAAAACTATCTTCCCATGCGCCCCCGTCCTCTTCAAGAACCCTTCAGGCAAGTGAACCATCATGTGCTCCTTGATAGACCATAGGAATGGGGTCCCAGTGGATTCCAGAGCCTCAGCGAGAGCGGATAGCTCGGTAGGCGACAGTATTGCCACCGTCCCAAAGCATATGTATGCCACGCTCCGAGGGTCTTTGGTGTCTAGCCACATTAGGCAACCGGTAGGGTCTAACTCTGTGCTTGTTAGCATTGGTGGCGGTGAGAAAGACACTGTTCGGCACCCTACATGGAGGAGCATCTTGAACTTGGACTCGAGGTCCGCTATTAGAGGTGCCGGGTTCGCTTCCACAAAGGAGTTCATGACGACAGCAGCGGCCCGAGGCAGCACACGCCCCAACTGGTGGACTAAGCTTGACACCATCGACGTATTCGGGTCTTCTAGCATTTGGTCCGGGATATCTGACATGCGAAACATGGATAACCCTGGAACCATTTCCAGGGCCCTGTCGTTGGCCTCTACCACCGCCATACCAGTGCAGGAGTTTTTATGGCGGATCTGACGAAGGACCTCAATGTGGAAGTGAACGCACAGAAAGCACGGAGACCCAACCCAGAACGTCACCCACGGAACGTGCATCTGCTCGGATATTTCGCACGCAGGATAGAATAAAGCATCACTAAATAGACAACTCACCTTCTTCCCTGCATCTTGCTCCGCTGCATTGATGGCAGCTCGAAAACTTTTCGGAGCTTGTTTGAGGAACACATCCGTTTGCTCTATCATTTCCTCTATTGTCCCTCCGTGATGACCGGTTGGCGATCCATTGTCAATGTCATAAATCACGACGTTGGGCGGCAACTCAGCTCTTGACGAAGGGGGGAAGAGATCGCCGTTGGACTTGGCCGTGCTTAAGAAAGAGAAGTGGACGTTCGTGGCAGTCTCCGCCAACTCATGGAGGAGGTTGGCGAGAGGCAGTGGGTGGCAAGCGAATGGAAACGCAAGGACGGCGACGTGCTTTCCTGAGGACATTTTGAACCTGCTCCAATCAAAACATTCAAGATCACAAATATATGTATGGAAAAGAATCATCAAAAACAGGTTGAGCTCAATCTGGACGATCCTTGTTATCGAAATACTTCCACAGAAACTACTAAGTATATAAATACATGAACAAGTTCACTTACTTCAACAAACTTAGAGAACAAGGATTGGTGTCTTGGTCTTCTGCTGGATAATCTTGGGGCATGCCCACTATCATGTAGGTGATTTTTACTCATGAACATGGAGGGGCCATTTGCGTAGATTCACTGGAATTAGTTGAGACAAAGCTTCGGAAGTTGCATGTTGTTTATCCAAAACAAAATCATGGTGGTTGATTTGTCAAATAATTTAATAAAACTTGCTTGTGAGTTAGGTCAACATGTCTTAGGGTCACATGATAAACCACTCACTATTAGGGCTGAGCAAATCAACCACCTGATAGTGAGTAAAAGAAATCACTCAAATCAAGAGCTGGCCAAATCGGACCAAACCAGTCGATACTAGGCATTCACCAATCTAGTACCTTAGAACTAGCAATTTTCGATCCAATTTTTTATGTGTGGAATCGTGACTTGGATTTGCTTGATTTTTTTAAATTTCTTATGAATATTTAAAAATTAAAAGCCCTAATCCTTCATGCCACAAATCCTCAGTCACTCCCATCACAAATCTGCCGTGGGGACTACCTCTTCTTTTGTCCTTTGCTCCTCACTCGCATGCTCTGCTCTCTCTCTCTCTCTCTCTCTCTCTCTGTCTAACCACTAGCATGCATACATACGGCTCGTTGAAACAAGAGAGGAGAACGTGGGCAGAAACACAACAGGCAGCACGAATCGGAAGGCAATAATCAACACTAAGCGGGGCATGATACCAACTACTTGGGGTACATCATATGAAATGCAGCTGCCGACAAGAACAAGGCTTAAAACCGGATCACATCGGCAGGGAATTCTCAATATCAACGAAGGACAGCATAAGGGAACCCGAAAACGCACGCGAACGAGGATGACGAGCCCCGGTTGAGTTGCTCGTGCAAAATCATGAGAGGACACGGCAAAGGCAGGGCACAGAATGGAAAAAAGAGGAGGCAGTCGATGGAGCTCCCTAGCCAGCTTGGTGGCGGCAAATTGGGGCGAGCTCGATAGATCGGACTACGTCCAGTCGCCTCACCCACCTGTGAGTTGGGATCCTCAGGAAATCGACACAATCCGAAAGAAAGAAACAAAAGGATAATCGCAGGGAGACCTACCATGGGGAAAAGGAAAACCTCGGTGAGGATCGGCGGTTGAGGTGCAGGCGCGGTGGCTACCGGAGGAGGCCTTCTACTCTCGGCCTCGCTCTTCGCTTTCTATTTCTGGCTTTCTCTGACTCTCTCCCCAGCTTCTCTCCCCGTCCTCTTTTTACTCCCACTGCCCAATCTGCCGTGGGGACCACCTCTTCTTTTGTCCTTGATTTGCTCTCTCTCGTCACTTCCATTGAAAGTTTTTCTCTCTCAATTTTAATTGGAAATATTTTTTCCATTAAATGTATATTTTTTTTAATTTCTAATCATTTTTTATTTAATGAAATAAAAATAAAAATAAAAATAAAAATAAAAATCTACTTACTCAATGAGCCCCTACTCTACTTTGTTTTACCCCCACCTCTCTATTCCCCTCGCTCCGAATGTTTTTTATCCATCAAGCCAAGCATTAGCTGATCTACTCTCTCTCTCTCTCTCTCTCATCGAAGTGAAAGAGGATGCCAAGATTGTCATCCGAGACACATTGGAGAAGAACCTCTCTCTCGATTACATGCCACATTGCTCCAATTCTTGATTTTTGGATGGGAACCGGACCCCCTAAAAACCAATCATCCCTAGTCACTACTGATTGAATCATTGAATTATTGGTGAAATTAATTAAACATAAATTTATGCCCGGAGTGCGTAGTTGTATGTATAGTTGGTTGAAAATCGATCTTATTTAGTTTAATTTATACTACACATGAATCAGATATATAAGTGTTGACATGCAATTTCTCCAAGTTAATTATTTTCCATACGATTAATACAAGCATACAGGTGTATTGGTAAAAGTCACAAAACAACTTCCAATTATGCCCAACATGATAGATTTATCATGATTTGTTTTTGGTGAAATAGAATACCCCAAACTATGCCCACTTGACACATTTATCTAAAATATTCATCTCTCTTGATTACACACCGTAGAAGTATATTAGATCAATTAATACCAGTCTTATTGTACTTGGAATTACTCTTGAATAAAGAGTATTGCCTGATATACTAACACTAATATACTAAATTATTGCGTAGAGTGATGTGACAGAACACAAATCACTCATCAATTCAGTTTAATACTAGACAAACATTTCTATCAATTATGCAAACAAAATTTACTATACCTAGTATTCTTAAAGGAAAATTAATGCTAGGAATCAACAATGGAGAAAGTTATTGGCCATTACACATACCGGTGGGAGTGCGATGATCCCGCCAACCCGAGATCTTAGATTTTGGAATGGCACTGAATAGTTACAATTAAAATTGAACACATTTAGTAGCGGGGGATCAATATAATAACACCAACAGAGTTCACACTCCCTTTTCTAGAATTAAAAAAAGTTTGGTGTAGAAAGCATGGTGCACCAAACCAGTTACATGAGTCAGGTGAGGATTGCAATCTAGCCTTTAAAAATGCGCATTATCGAATGTTCAATCAATAGTTACTGTGTTATGTTATTTAAATTACTCTGCAAAAACTTGTATACTTATTGACATGGAAGGCAGGAAGGGGACATATAACTGAGAAGATCACACTTCTACCTAAAAACTATTATACTAGCAAAACCCATTCAAATTTCCTTTCATGTAGGCATTATCTTCAATTGATGAAAAGCAAATATTGCATCAATATGGCCAAAAGTATATATATTACAATGACATGTGAGACATTATTGTTTGGAGGATGTGATCTTCTTTGCATTGTAATATCTTTTTTCTAACTTTTCGATTTGAGGTATAGATAGTAACAACCATCTAGTGTAATTGTGTTTAAGTGAGGGAGACAATAGACGTGATCCGAAAATAAAATTACATTTTTGTCATGGGTATCTCGATAATTTAAATAACAAACTCCTAAATTTTTTCTCATCACATAGCATACATCAAAAAATTTAAACTTTTCAATATTAATAATAACAGTAATGATTTAACATCTTGAATGTTGTATACAGGGGTCGTCAGCTAGCAGCACCACAATCCCGAGGATCTTCTCAAATCCTAGGTTCAAGTAGTTTATAGGATCAAGATATGTTCATGACCTTAAAATCAAACTAACTTGCCACCAATAAATTAAGATAAATTTAGGTCGATTGAATACCTAAAGGGCTAAATAGTGATGGAAAAGTCGACTACCTAGATGCTTGTATGAAGAAACTTGTCAAAATAAATCTCTTGGCTAGAATGCGCAAGTCCTAACTATATTGTCAAATGCTCTAATCATTCTTTTCTGGTACCAGTGTGCGTGGCATGAGGCCACCAACCTCTTTTCTTCATCTGAATCCAATTGCTCAAGTCTCTCTCTTGTCCGGTCTACCTCTTGGAGTTTAGCCTTGGCTAGGACCCTCACCATCGATATCCCCATTTCAACATGTGAACTGTTTTCCGCTCCAGAAACCAGAGAGAAAGGAGTTGTTTACAACCATCTTTTAAAGTTTTGCTCAAATTCCAATGTAGTTCTTCTTGCCAAAGCTCAATAGGTTGACATGGCAGTGTTCAACATAGGACAATTAGTGTTAAATGGATCACCACATTAGCAATTTCCAGTGAAATGAACTAGAATAACTATATTGGAATTTTATGCAAAGATTTAGAGCTAAAACTGGCAAATAGAAACTTTTAAGATTGAATTAGCATTTGTGCATTAATTTAGGTCTGGTTAAGTAATTTTCCCCAATTTAATCACTCCAAATCATTAATCATAAAATTTTCATGCATTCAAGCATCTTTGTAGTTTATGTTTAAGGATTAGGATAATAGTAGGACTAGTCTATTGAGATATAAGAAAGACTACGATAAGTCTTTAAATAAGTGAACTAATTCAACACCCAGTAGAAGTATGTCATATCAATTAATACCAATCTCACTATACCTATAATTACTCTTAAATAAAGAGTATTGCTAGATATGCTAACACTGATGTATTAAATTATTGTGTCAAGTGATGTGATAGACCGCAAATCAACCATTAATTAAATGAGTTCAATAGCCCACAAATGTTTCTCTACTTTTCAATTGCGTAAACAAAGCTTACTATCCCTAGTATTCTTAAAGGAAAATTAATGCTAGGCATAGCAATGGAGAGAGATACTACCCATTACATGATTGTGGGAGTGCAATGATCTTGCCAACCCGAGATCTTAGAGTCTATTATGGCGCTAAATAGTTATGACTAAAACTAAACAAATTTATAGCGTAGACCAATATAATAACACTAATAGAGAGTCGTTCATGTTCCCTTTTGTTGGGAAGATTCCTTTGTTGTTTTGACGATGACAAAGACAATTAAAGGCTACTAATGTATGTATTGGTTGAGTAAGTGCCAGGTGATTTATGTATTAACCGAAATGCATATGTTGTTATAAATCTCTCCAGAATATTTTGATATGACGAGTGCTCTATCACTATCAAGATTGCTTTGTCGATATCTAAGGTGAACAAGGTATTGGGTGAGAAGATGTCTACAAGCTAAAAGGATTTTCAGATAAGATAAACAACTGGAAGGACCATGATCGATGGTGAACAAGTCGAGAAGAATTGAGATATTCATGATGGCTTGGACGTACAAGAATTGGGTGAACAGTTGGATAGACCTAGTGAAGTGAACAAGCTTACGGGGATGTTTGATAAAGCTTGGAAGGACCATGAAAGTGAATAGTTTGGCAAATTCGAAATTACCGATATGCTTGAAAGAACCAAAAAGATCAGCATCACTATCGAATGTAGTGCATTGTTATCAAAGCAGCAAATTGTTGGCAAAGATCAACTGCCTTATACAGATGAGGTAGAAGATTGTGACAATATTGGTGATTCTTGCAACTTCAGTGAAGATGAGGAACATATTGAAACCTTCTTGTTAACGGAAGTTGGAGTCATCACATGCACCGTCTTGCATTGGATTTGTTGAACTAATTTTAACTAAGATTTTGTGACATTGTTTGGATAATTTGTCAAACTCAAGTTGATTTGATCATATTCAACTTGCGTTTGAGAGGAGATGTTAGAAATACTAAGATATTAAATATCTTTTAGAGATAGTTAGAAATTTTCCTTTTAATATATCAAAATATATAGAAAATTTCGCAACTCTCTTTTCTACTTTTATATTTAACTTGGTATACATGTGTGTGCCGGTGTCCTTAGAGTTGTTTAAAAGCTAACTTGGTCAAACCAGTGGAGATGAGGAATTGGTGAGGATGCCAATGCCCATGGAAATCTTTGGAAACTAATATGGTTAATTAGTGAAAACGAGAAATCAGTGGGGATGGTGATGTCCTTCTGAGTCTTTATATGCTGAAGAAGCCAAGAGGTTCATTGGATGATTGATTGCAAGTTAATTTTACATGATGCATCAGTAGATAGCATCAACAGACTAGTAAAGATATGCACATAAAGATCTACATGTCCTGATTTTGGGTAAGGGATCATAAGAATTTATAGTATTAGATGGTGCTGGTCACTTGACCACCTGCTTAACATATTGAAAAGAAGAAAATAGCTATTATAAAGGTTTGAAATTCACAAAAAGATCACCAAAGTTGATCGAGAGTAGTTTTGGCATTAATGAACAAGTATGACAAAAGTACATTGACATTGACATTGATAGGGAAACTATAACTGTTATAGAGATAAGGTTGATCTGAGAGAGCTGATAATTTTTAGCAATGGTCTACTACTGGCAATGACTAGAACTAACGGCTAATTGAGGATTTCGATGGGAACTGATCATTTGATGGATGGCTATATATTGAGTCCAAAACAAGTAGTTAAGTTAGGGTTAAACTGAACAAGATGAGCCATGTGGTATGAGTCTTTAACTACTTTGTTGTCTTAATGTCAATGTTTGTAATCAATGATAAGAATAAGTGTATAAGAGTGATAGTAGTACGTGAGTCCTAATAGTGTTATGTATTTGAAAGACGGTACTTGCTTATTGTAACTTATCTTAAAAATTATTAATAAATTCCAATCTAGTTGTGGCTATTAGTATTGGGAGTGCACGTAAACTTGGGGATAAAATCAAACCACTATATAGAAGCTTACAAATCTTTTACCTCTTCACTATTAGCATTACATGATCTTTATCATCACGATTTGTTAAACAACAGCACGTGCATCTAATTTCTACAATGTTTATGCTAATGTTTGAAGTTCAACTTATTATCTTCTGCAGATATTTTTCATAGTTTGCTTTGAACCTATTCACCCCCCTTTAAGTTGTATTGTTAGCCTCAATAATTTGTATTTGTTTTGCCACTGATTTGCTTAAAAAGTTTGTTGTATGATAGGTACCCTGAGGCGAGTTGGTGTCCTAACTAGGGTTTAGAGTAAGAACTCATTGGGATTATATCTCACTTGTTGTGTTAAACCATTTCAAGTCCCTATGATGGTGCACCACCTAGTACAATTTGAGGTTTCCAAGGATTAGAAAACTATTGTTACAACCTATCAATTTCCGGGCCAAGCGCACATGTATGAGAAGTATGTCTCTACCATCTAGATGAATGAAAAACCAGGGATGTGGGTTCCCCACTGATTTTTGGCATGGTTTATTAGGGAGGACTAGACTCTGTTGGGCCCTCTGTGTGGTTTTGATGACCCACTTGGTAGGGGCCCTGAAGATCTAAATTGGGATCCCATGAAGTTAGACCCTCCAGATGAGATAGTGGTGGATCCTGATTCCACCCCACCAACAGCTGACCCATACCCCTCGGACTATGACTTGATGGAGCCTGACCCGGCTAGGTCCATGTATTTTGGTAGTCCCTAACGGACGTACTAAACCTGAGCTTTTGAAGAAGTAGATTAACCTAACCCTGGCACCTTTTTGTAGGCTTCGAAAAAGAACTCGCCCATTGATGGTTTGTAATTAGAAACGTTCCATTAGAGGTTAATTTGGTAAATAAATAAATGAACTGGTTTGCTGCTATGATATTTGTTCATTCTACTATCCCTGTTGTGATTGATTGATCGATTGGAAGTTAAACTGTTTCTGCTTGTGCATAATGGAAAAACAAAAAGAGTGGTCGACAACGCGTCCTGGAAGGTCACATTCATTTGACCAAAGAGAATAGAGATTATCGCATGCCCAAGAATCGATGCGTGACACAAATAGTGAATTCAATCAGGGATAAGCTGCTCGATCACAAGGATCAGAGAGAGATGATACCACATTGTTACAGGCCAATTAGTGAATGGAAATGTCACTCCCCAACTCTCAAGCTTGTGGCAACCCCTTCCCATGGTCAATAAAAAGTGACATCCTAGAACTCGTCGACGATTATTCATTTTATCTTTTGTTATGCACAAGTGGAAGACGAACCATTCCCAGTCCAACAAACAATCATGCAATCAATCAAGGATAAAAAGATGAACAATAAGAACAACGGCAACTACTCATTTATACATTTTATTGGATTAACCAACAAAGGATTGTTTTTTGATTTATAAGCCCGACAAAAGGAGCCGATCCATCCTCTAAGCCAAACCAAAAAGAAACTAAGCTAATTCAGCTATACAAAATGAACCATCAAGTTCGGCAAAATCATCACTTGGACCCATCGGACTTAAGTTCCGTCAGGTTGATCACTAGTGAAGCGGAAGTAGGATTCTCCACTGCGGGTGTGTCATTCTGGGAGCTTGAAAGTGGTTATATAATACCCAGTGAGATAAAATCTTAGGGAGTTCTCCCTCTAAGCCTCAATTAGTACGCCAACTCAATCTAGGGTATCTCTCCAAAACCACCCCTCACTCAACCCAATAACAAACAATCAGCAAATAGCAGACCAAACAATAGACAAGGTCAACCAATAATCAATATTCAGTTTGCATGCAACTTTACCCAGTATACCATACCTTGCACGTTCAACCTTAGCACAATACACGCAATGTAATCAAGGCACATGGACGTTAGATGATATAATTCATCAATCACATGCGAATTGCATTACAAGCGATCTTACTTGACCATTGCCACACCCTACATGATTGTCAACTCATACGTGCATGCCATATATAATACGATCATCACGACATTAAGAGCATGCAAATAATCGGAGCATTATACATAACTTTCTTATATCTCAAAATCCACACATATACTCCGATTATTATGACCCTCAAGGTCACACACAACCATATGATTGACAGTCAACTAGTCGTAGACCAAACATCGTCCTCCCCCATAAAGCACGACATCGTCATGAACTCTCTCCCACTAACGACATTCCTTAAGGAGCATGGGCCCAACCTCAACTGTGATTCTGTATCTGACCACTATCAAGTGACCTAGTAGTCATGGCACAACCCCGAACGATTGGTGGACATCCGGCTCAACCGAGCTATCAACTTTAATCTAACCATGCAATACATTAGCAAACAGTTCATTCTTGTCTTTGCTTTTGCTTAGTCATGAATGCAACACAATTCGTGCTCACATGACATACTATTGCAGTTGACATACATATCATATGATGTAGTACTAACCAAAAATCAACTACAATAGTGTTGTCCAATTATTCAGGAAGAAATTCGGCAAACCAAGTAAATTCACTTCCAATCAATCATCAATCACGTGTTTTTCCATGACACTCAGGAATAATCGATAATTAGCACTTCAATAAATCATCACAATCAAGAACACAACAATTTAAGACTAAAATTAGCTTCTGCATGAATAGTGTCATGAACAATAATCGTGAAATGTGTTTGTAAATAGTAATTTTCAGAATTCAATTAATTAAAACATTAAATCCAAAAATAAACAAAACATTAATTAAACAATGAATCAATCAATTTAAGCAAAACATGCTTAATCAATTACATAAACCACGAATAAGCACAATTAAGTAAGATTAAGCTAAACTAATCTTAACCATTTATCTAACCACCTATCTTAGGTTAATACAACTTAATTAAATTTTCTAAACCAACATTAATACTAACTAACCCAACCCTAAGCAAGTTTAGGCACTAATAAGGGATTATGAGCTAAACTCACTTGTTAAACGGGCCAGCGACACGAATGCGGCGGTGGCATTTAATGAGACACCCGAGAACCTCTACCACAGTGATCCAAGGTAGTCCCGAGGCAACCTCTGCTTCTCACTACAACATTGAAAAACTACACCGCTTGAAGGAGAAAGGGCTAACCGGAGTTAAACGGACTACCCAGAGCTCCAGCGAGCGGTTGACCGATGATCGACGGCATCTAGAGGTCAATGGGGAACTGCTGGTGGCTAGTATGGGTGGTGGTTGGGTCAGAAAGGAAGGAAAATAGCTCAAAAGGTGGAACTAGATAGCAGCGGGCGCTATAGTATGCGAGTTAGGGACGGTTGGCTTTCGACCGATTGATCCATCAGCCAGCAGCTCCAACTAGCCAATAGCCTCTATGAACAGTATGGAATTTGTGTCCTAAGCATGATGGTGGGTGGCACGGGTGGTGATTTCCACGGGAAGGGCATGAACAACTCAATTTTTCAGAAGATGGTCAAAAGGAAGGAAAGAAAACAAGGGAGAGAGAGTGTGTGGTTTGTGAGGGCTAAAAGAGGAGGAGATAGAGTGAAATGAGAGCTGGTTTTCAAGCCTCATTAAGACAATTATATGGCTTACTTCAACCGTCAAACAAATGACATCATCTTCTCTCTCTTCTTTTGTCATTTCTTCAAAATATCTAGGGGCAAAATGGTCATTTCTACCTTGCATATTCCTCAATCTGACCTTAGGCTAAAAATGAAGGACGGGCCTTAAAAACGGGCTAGAAAATGAATAAGAACAAGCTCGGGAATCGGTTAGACTCAAAATGGCTCAAGGTTAGATAATAGACTCGAAAGGGTAAATTGGTCGGTTTGGTTCAACGGGTTCACTTGTTTGTCTCGAGTCTACTATGGTGGTTGTCCCACCTCAGGCATGAGACCCACGTCTTCATAAGCTCGTTTCCTCTGTTCGTAAACCCCTTTTCCAAAAAAGCTCGGCTCAATTGACATTGTTGACTGTCGAAGAAATATTGTCCAAAAAGTCCATCCCGAATGCTTTCAAAAATTCGAAGTCCAATATTGGATTCTCATGCCTGGTCTATTTCGCTCGAATGCCATTTTGGTACTACTTAGACTAATTGGGTGGTTTAGAGAATTCACGTGTAACCAACTCGTGCCAATTCACGTTCAAGACTTCTCGACACATGGACGTCCTTAACTACATGAAATTACAAAGGATAGATTCTTATTTCAAAGTACACGATTATCAAGGATTGACATAGGATTGTTCGCAGGCTCGATAATAGTAAATTGAATCACCCGTCGTCTCATTATGTTATGTCTGTGAATCGACTTCTAGTCGTCCCTAAAATCACCTTGCATAACTACAAGATCGTCCTTACGCAAGTCTCACGGTCAAGTCGTTTTCCCAGGTCAAGTTCTTTAGTCACACAAGTTTTGTCCTCATAGCATTTCCCCTCAAGGTCAATATCCTAGGAATGATCAGTTCCGAGTGAAATCAACTAACAATGCATTGATAAAATTCACGTTTATTCATGCCTCAAAGGGCTTGAATTTCAAGACATCACAAGAAATAAATCGATTATGTAGAAATACGATGTTGGATTACGGGTGATTCCGCACGACTTCGATGTTAACTATGAATGATGTTAAACTGATTTCCTTTTAGCCTTATACTTAGAGTAAGCAATTGACCTCTCATGATTACATGATAATCGAGGGTTGTCCTGATTTGAATAGGCACGATCGTGGATTAAAAACCTATCAACCATCGGTCAAATATGCGAGAACCTTTAAATGCCACCTAATAGTTAAGTCGTACTAAAGTCGTGATTAATCACGAATTTCAATCCGGCTTTGGTATCAAACTTGCAAAGACGTCAAGACAAATATTATACGTTGCCTTGTTAATTCTCAAATTTATCGGTACACCCGTGGTGACACCCGAATTTTTATTTATTTTTGTTTTAATTGCCTATTTATTTTGCTTATATAAATACATATTAATTTCTAGAAAAGAAAAAAATATTTGATAAAAAAAAAGAGAAAGAGAAATCGAAAAAAAGAAGAAGAGAAATCGGATGGGCTCAGCCTAACCCACTCCTCTACTCACCCATTTCTTTTTCCTGGGCCCAGCCCATCTCCCCCCTCTCTTTCTCCCTCGGCCCGGCCCATCCTCTCTTCCTCTTCTCCCTCTCCGCACGTGAACAGGTGCATGCAAGAGAGGCAACAGCAGCACAGTCGATCGACGACGACGTTTCGACCATTCTTGGAGGCGACGTCACTTGCGTGACGCCAGCAAGGGAAGATTCCCTTGCTGTGCTATCACGCGGCCATAGGGGGAAGGAGAGAAACGGTTATGCAGGGGGGATCGATGAGCAGGAGAAGAGCAGCGATTCTGCAAGGAAAAACGAGGGAGGCAGCAGGGAAGAAAAGAGGAGAAAGAGAGGAAAAAGGGGAGCGAAGACAGGCGATTTTCAGAGAGAAAAAAAGGGGGAGGAGAGATAATAGTGTTCTGGTTTTCGGAGGAGGCTTTTCCGGCGAAGCCCATGCTGGTTTTCGGACAAGAAGAGGAGAGCGAGAGAGAGAGCTGTTGTTGCTGTCGGAGGCTGTCCGTCCACTGTTGCTCGCCGTCATGCCTCGTCCGAGCCAGGTTGGTTCCGTATCCACTTGTTTCTGCTTTGCTTTGACGAGGATGCGGGCCGAAGCTCGCGCTGACTAGTTCGCGTGAGTCTCGGCCCTGTCGATCCTCCATTTACATCCCTGCACATGTTAGAATAGTTTGATAGAAGCTCGGGCTTAGTCCCACGCTGGTTTGAGTCAAAGAATCCCCATTTTATTCATGCCTGCAAGTTGTTTGTAGAAATGCCTAAGAGAGACCCGGAAACCTTCGTCGTTGAATCCGTCCCCGACGACCTCTTTTTGTGGATTTCTGTCTGAATATGGCTTGATCTAGTGTTTCTATTAACATTGTAGTTAGTTTCATGTGATTTCTATGCTTTGTTGAGCCGAAAAGAGGCATTTTTGGTTTTCCGGCGAGGGCATTCTTCCGAGTCGCTGGAGGTCGTCGCCAGCTACGTCTGGCGTCGGCCGGATAGAACGGCCGACGCTGGACAACACGGCGACACTTTTAGTATCGGTTTGGGCTCGTAGCAATGTCGGCGGCAGCCCGGGTGGAGCTGCACAGGTTTCCGGCAAGGCTCCGGCGTGGGGCGTCCGCGAGGAAGAAGAAGACCAGAAAATTCTAATAAAAAAAAATGAAAAAAAAAGAAAGGAAAAGATGCCGGGTCGAAAATTTAGAGAAGGGAGACTGGGCCGGCCATTTTTTATTTGTTCGTGTGGGCCCAATCCGAGTTTGGGCCATCTTTTATTAGGAATCAGAAATGGGCTTTATCTTTTAATATTGTTAATGGGCTTTTTTAAAAGAAATTTTCGACCGGGCCGTTCGGCCAGCCCGGTTGTTACTCCGGCCCGGCCCAGTAGGGGCCGGGTCGGTCTAGTAGGGCCGGGTCACTCGACCCGGTCCGGAAAAATTAAAAAAAATAAAAAAAATTAATTAAATAAAAAAATAAAAAAAATCTTTTAAAAAAAAATTTCGAAAAAAACTTTAAAAATTAAAAAAAGAGTTTTTTTAATTTAATTCCAGAAAGTTTTAAATTTTATTTCCTTTTTCTTTTTCTTCGAATATTCAAAAATTCCAGAAAAAAATTAAAAAATTTAAATTAAAAAAAATTAGAAAATTCCAAAAAAAAACATTTATAAAGTTTTTTCTTTTAAGAAATCAGAAAATTCAAAAAATTTTAAAGTCTTAAAAGCCTTTTTTTAAAATTTAATTTCGGAAAATTAAAAATATTAAAAAATATTAAAAAAATATTAAAAAAGCACAAAAATTCAAAAAAAAAATCCAGAAAAATCAGAAAAAATTGCAAAAATTCAGAAAACCCTTAAAAAAGAAAAAAGACCAAAATTGAATAAGCCTTTAGGGCTCTACAATAGGCTTCTTTTGAACGTGCTGCCATGACCACACTAATACACAATCAAGTTAGGTACCGAAAGGGCGTTACTCGCATGACTAACGTAACCAAGTCCCCGACCCTACACTCTCTGGTTGCGTAAAAAGCGAGGCACACTCCCATGCCTCGCTCGGTTTCTAGTCGATCTTAATAGACTAGTGGCGACTCCTTGTTTGAATATTTTTGTGAATATCCCACGTCGCGCGGGGTATGGGCTTGGGAGAGCCCAAGTTAATTGAGGGCCGTCGGCCCGAAATTAACAATACCCCTAAACCTATCATTATTATTTTCGAAAAATTTAATTTTAGGTCGCGACAGCTTGGCGACTCCACTAGGGACTGGTTCTAGACCTTAGAGGACTTAGGCCTAATTTGCTTGATTGTGTGTTATCTAATATGTTTCTTTGGCAGCACATTCGAGAAGGTGAGGTAAGTCCACTAACCTCGTGTTAAATGTTGGTGCAGGATTGGAGTAATAAGGGGTGGAGTGTTTGCTAACACTTTGTTTTGTAGGGTGGCGAATGTGAATAAGTGTATAGTTAAATTTTTGAAGTGTTGGTTGCTATATAAATTGTTGTGCATGTCTTCCTTACATAGCACTACACTTTAGCACACACAACCTGCCGCTGAACCTGGGCCGCATAGGATCACTTAGGATGGTGTTGAGATGGATACCACTCCGACTACCACCATGTAGTACGAGTCGCCCATATCAATTCCGAAATTCTTCTGACGTCGAGAGCTTCCACCCCGGTTGCAACCGCGCATCACGAGTCGACTCTTTGACAAAGCCGGAGTCATGGGAACCCCGACCCAACCGCGACCATGCTGGTTCAGTCCGGTAATCCCGTGGCTTCATTTGAGCCGTCTAGAATAGAAATCGACCCACGTATCATGCGCATGTCTATGTGATTGACTTTAATTTTTATTAGGTGAAGTAAGTCTTTTGAAGCTCTCATACTCGCAATCTATTTACATTTAATTATTTTTTTCGACTGGTCCATGACAATTAGGTTCTTTACGCGTTTTAGGTTTGTACGCAATGGGGGGATCTGAGCTCCGTATCATTTCTGTCCCAAAGAAGGAGCTGCGCACCTGGTGGGATAGATTGGACCATGTCAGCCGTGAGTTCATGCAATCCAACGTGGGATGGTTACTCTCTTTATTAGACATAGAAGTCCATTATGGTGTTGTTCGAGCACTAGCACACGCTTGGTGCCCCGAGACCTCCATGTTCATTTTTGGCGAACATGAGCTTGTCCCCACCTTGGAAGAGTTTAGCACTATCATTGGGAAACCTTTAGTGTCGGAATTGATTAGGCCGCCCATCGGAGTAGAGCATGCATCAGTTTTAGCTGATTTTCTTAGGGTCAAAGGAGAAGATGTAAGGAAAGTCTTGAAAGCCAACCGCAATGCTTGCCCATTTTCATTTTTGAATGGACTCTTTCAAAATGCCTCGTCAGTCCAAATGAGGCGAATTTTTGTGTTAGCATTTTTCGGGTTTATGGTTTTTCCTCATAGTAAGAATACTATCGACCCATCTATTGCAAGTGTTGTTCAAGAGGCGTGTATGGGAAAAGGTTTTGTTAATGCTGTTTTGACCGAGACCTTTCTTTCCCTCACTCGTTTTAAAGAAAATGGAAAAGAAGCCTTGCATGCTCCTCCTGAACTTTTGCAAATTTGGTTCCTCTCTCACCTCAAGGGATTTGGCAATTTAATGACCATACATGACATCGGTGATCTTAACCATCCTATTTTGAAATTTAAAGAAAAGAAAGAGCATGCACCAGATTATCACCACTTCGATTGGTTAGGCTTCATGAAAAATCCCGACCCTGAAGATTTCCTATGGCACGCTAGGTGGCTCCGGGTTCACGAGGCCCGGCTCACATGTGGAGGCATCGGACCCATTCCTCTGTTAGGAGTAACTGGCGCTACCGAGTATTATCCAACTAGGGTTGCTCGGCAGTACCAAGTCATGCAGCAACTTCCATTGACACTACAAGAAGCCCCACTCAAGACTGATTTCACGAATGGAGATCCCGATCACGAGAACTCCATCATGCTGCTGCAATCGATGTGGGACATGTGTTGTCCCCAAAAATTGATTTGGCCCGAGGAAGAGTTAGAGGGTAAAGAAAAGATATACTATGCTTCGATGGAGTATATCCTCCAACACAAAATTCCTGAAGAGTGGCGCCCGAAGATCCCTAATGTACCATCGAAGGCCACTAATCGCGCAGAGATCAAGTTCCTCAAAAGGGAGCTCAAGGAGGCCAAGGAGCGTGCGTCCAAGTCAGCTAGGACTAGTTAGACAGTTATGAGAGAGTTATTCCCCCCGTTTGTACATAGATCAAGCAAAAAAAAAAAAATGCAAGAAATGCAAAAAATGCTTGAGTCTATTTTGGTTTCCTTAAAATGGTGTTTAGGTCAGTTTTATTTTTATTTTTTATTTTTTGTTTTATCGTTTGAGGAGTCTTGTTATTTTCTTTTCCTAGTTTTAATATCGGGATGTTTTATTCTGATTTTTAGCTACGTTGTTAAGAGACTCTTTTCTTTTATGAAATGAATGAAACGGGGCGATTAGATCATTGTCATGGACCGGCATCATTTTACATCTCGTGCTCATGTGTGTTTACCTATTTATTGACCAGGTACCACCGTCACGGCTTCAAGGCGTTCACCTATCCGTACTCGATCCAAGTCGGCGAAAATGAATGCTGAAGAACAAAATGCTCGGATCACCGCACTTGATAACAAAATCACCGAGTTGGCTGCACAATTCGCACAATTCGCAAGTGAGATCAAGTCTAGCTTGGTGGTTGCCGCCTCCAATCAAAACACACCTACAACTCCGCAAGCCAGTAATGCCAATCGTAGAGGGAAGTTGACTGAGGAAGTGGCGCATAAAACCCCTGTGGTGGTGGAATTAGACCCTATTTCGGAAGCCATCTCGGCCCGGATAGAGGAGGAGAATAGCAAGAGGTTCGCTAAACTGGAAGAGAAGCTTAGGGCCTTGCAAGGGTACGAAGTTAGCATGGTTGATGATTTATCCCAATACACCAAGATGGACTTCCCAGACAAATTCAAAATCCTGGAGTTCACTAAATATGATGGCACTGGGGATCCTAGAATCCACTTGAAATACTATTTGAATAGGATGGGACGTTATGCTCAAAATGTCCCTTTGTTGATTCGCACCTTTCAAGAGAGTTTAACTGGAATGGCACTATAATGGTATATTTTGCTTGAGCCTGAGAAATTGGAGAAGTGGGAAGAAGTAGCGGAAGCATTCGTGATGCAATACAAGTATAACACTGAGATCGTCCCAACACGAAACATATTGGTGCGCACGGAAAAGAAGAGAAATGAATCCTTTAGAGCTTTCGCTCAAAGGTGGCGTACCTTGGCTGCACAGGTTCGACCCCCACTTGATGACAAGGAGATGGTTGAGCTGTTCATCAATACCCTTCCTATTGACTTTTATAACAGGATGATCGGATTAGATTTTGAAAACTTCTCGCGCTTGGTCGCCATGAGTGAAAGAATTGAGGGAGCCCTACATGATGGCCGTATAACTAAGGGGTCAAATCGAAAGTTTACCAATAGGAAGGAGAAAGAAGCTGAGGTAGCCTATGTACAAGCCCCAGTCCTGCCAAAGCCGTTTGCAAGTGCACAAGGTTCTTCTGCACCACGTGAAAGATATCAGAATTATGAGCGAAACAAGTGGACTTCAAGGCAGTTTACTCCTTTGCCTAGGCCGCTATCTAAGCTGTTGCCCATGCTGCTTGAAAGGAGATTGGTGGCCAAAGAAATCCCTCGAGACAACCCTAGGAAGTTTTTCGGGTTTGACTTAGCGAAATCATGCGAATACCATATGGGAGAGAAATGACATGATGTAGACAACTGCATGACACTGAAAAACAAAGTGCAGAACTTACTTGACAAGGGGGTTTTATCATTTAGAGAACCACCCAATGTTCAGCGAAACCCTTTGCCTACTCACGCTGAAGATGTAAATGTACTATTTGGTGAAGAGGATTGGAAGGGTCAAAAAGGAGAAACTGGTGTACATGATTCATACGATGCTATGAAGCATCCTTTTGGAGAGGATGTTGTGGCTATGATCACGCCATTTGTTATTAACTTGTCTGCTGAAAGGGACCAATGGGATTATGATGAGAGTCAAACTGAACACGTGGTCATTGATTTGGCGGCGGAGGAGTTCGCAAGTCTAAAGGTAGAAAGAGATGAATTGCAGGCTGTGGTGATCGAGCTACCACCCCTTGACCAAGAGGAGAGTCTGAAGAAACCCATGGCCGATTTCAGTACTAAAGCCGTCCCATGGGACTATGGGACTGAAGAAGTGGATGTTGTCACTCGATCGGGTCGTTGTTACGCACCTGTTGAAGCTGTCGAAAAGAAAGCCGTTACTGATGAAGAGGCTAAGCAGTTTTTGGCTACGATCAAGAATAGTGAGTTCGACGTGATAGAGCAATTGAGGAAAATGCCGGCTCAAATATCACTTTTAGAGCTGTTTAAAACTTCTGAAAAACATAAGAATGCACTGTTGAGGGTTTTAAATGAAGTTCATGTGCTCGAAGATATTGGTGACAAACAGCTGGAGGAATTCGTTGGATCCATTCTGTTGGTAGACCAAATCTCGTTCTCGAAGGAGGATCTTCCTAAGGAAGGCACTAACCACAACAAAGCTTTACTCATCTCGGCTAAGTGTCGTGATATAATTGTGCCCCGCATACTGCTCGATAACGGATCTGCTCTGAATATCTATCCACTGGCTACCCTTCATCGCCTCGGGGTGAGTGAGGAGGAAATCACTGCATCTCAATCCACCGTTCGAGCTTTTGATGGTGTAAGGAAGCAATCAATGGGGGAGATTGAACTTGAGTTATTGATTGGTCCGGCTCCATTCACGTTAAAATTTCAAGTACTTGACATCCCTAGTGCTTTCAATCTCCTTTTGGGTCGACCTTGGATTCATGCTGCTGTAGCTGTGCCTTCCACTTTGCATCAAATGGTTCGATTCATTTCGAAGAAGAAGTTAGTGACAGTTCGTTGTGAAACAGACTTCAAGGTATTCCAAGATACAGCCATCCCATACGTAGAGCCTAAAGTGAATGAAGAGTCTAGCTACCAAACTCTTGACCTAGTATCAATGGTGCATGTGCCCACTGGGTCTATTATGAGACGTCCTGATTTCTCCGCCTCGTCTATCATGTCAAGCAAAGTTTTACTGGAATATGGTCACGTCCCAGGGGCAGGGTTAGGAATGTATGCGCAAGGCATTGTAAAGCCTATCGAGATATTGGGAAATCAAAAGAAAACCGGTTTAGGCTACCAGGAAGCTTCTAAGTATAAGAAAGGAAGTGGAGAGCTGGTAGCTTCAAGTTCGAGAGGAGGAGGTAGAGGCCGAGTTGGTCATGGAAACCAAGGTTACCCTGGAGGATTCGGGAGCCGAAGTGCTTTTAATAGCCACATGAATCAAGCTAGCTATCAAAGCCGAACTATTCCAACGTGGAATCAACATGGATTACTCCCTCCTTCGTTGGAGGAACTCCGTCATCGTTTTGAAAGGACATTTGTCAAGTTGCCCAAGCTGCTGCAAGAAGAAGAAGGGTCTATCTCGAACATAGCTAACTTGTTCTATCCTGACTTTGTATGTGCCACTATTGAGGATGAAGATGCGGGCCCTTCCATGACTCCCTTCCAGCCATCGGAGTAGGGATGCTGATCGACTGTTTTATTTAGTTTTTTTATGTCATTTCCTTTATGTTCTCCCTTGCATGGGATGAGCCGTTTCACTACTTTTGTTGTTTCCTTTATGTAATCAAGATCTTGGATTGTGAGCCGTGATCCGAGATTATAAATATTGTAAAACGGCCTTATCATGTGAATACAAATGCATGCATGTTTTATTAAGGATGTGAGGAAGTGCCAAACCAGTCCTATGATGACGCTTTGAGGCCTGGACTTCTTCACGACCCCTAGTTTTCAAAATTTGCCAGATAAAAATAAAAAAAAGGGGGGGGGGTCCGAGGATATGAGGACGACTTCCGAGTTGAAACATTTTTCTCAAGTGATCATTTGAAAAGACTTTTTAAGAAAAAATGCATCATGCATAATCCTCATCGAATAATCCTACTAACCCTCTCATTTGTATCTCAGGCATGTCATTCAGCATGATCATGATAGGTACATATGTGACTCGGATTTGTACGACGAGGGTTCTTATCAGTCTGAGCATGATGACGGTGATATTCAAAGAGACATGGAGAGAGACTGGATTCGTCATGAAGAATCTAAGCCTTTGACGGTTGAACAAACGATCACTATGAATTTGGGAGATGCGGAAAATGTCAAAGAAACTCAGATTGGGGCTAATTTGTCCGAGAATGAGGCAAGGAAGATGGTTGAGCTACTAAAAGAATATCAAGACGTGTTC
>MU090728.1:0-21338 GCA_014858505.1 Corymbia citriodora subsp. variegata | reverse complement strand
AAACAATTGGAAAAGATGGCTGTAGTTTTGAAAGAAGACTCGAAAAAATGATTTCTTACTCGCTTTTCCAAAAACTGACACATAAAATAACATAGACAACTTTTCGTGAAAGGTTGCAACATTAACCAATACATCCCTCTAGAAGAAGTTGCAAAATGAACAAATGTATTCTTTCGAAAGAAGTTGCAAAATGAATAAATGTAACCGTTCGAAAAATGTTGCAAACTGAAGAATTATGTAAACTGAACAAGTTTAATTTTTAAAAGTTATCTTGAAAAGACACATAAAAATTTGAAAGAAATAAATAATAAATAATCAAAACTCCTTCTGAACAGTCACACTATTTCAATAAGAAGCTATGGTTAATTTTTTATAAAAATAAATCTGATTTTTTTAATAAAAAAAATAATGATCATTGGTTAGTGTCAAATCTCGTCCACATGCACACTCACATCTTTGACATGAAAGACAAGGCACCTCTTGATTTGTTTCATAGACAAACAACCAACACAATGTTTAAGATTTTCTTTTGCTGAGAACAGTGATTGTCCCATGGCAGTTCAATCGATTAAGGTCTGGATATTATATTACAGGACATGTTTGAGGAGAAGAGGAACATTCTGGAACCTGCGGGTGCTCTGGCGCTTGCTGGAGCTGAAGCATACTGCAAGTACTATGGTCTTAAGGGAGAAAATGTTGTTGCAATAGCCAGTGGGGCAAACATGAATTTTGATAAGTTGAGGTTAGTAACTGAACTTGCAAACGTGGGTAGGCGTCAAGAGGCAGTGCTCACATTAGCTGTGCCTGAGAAGCTTGGAAGTTTGGAAGCCTGGAAGCATCAAGCGATTCCGAGAATTAGCACGAATTGCTGAAGTTCTAATCTAGCTTTTCTTACTGAAGAGCCGGGTCAATGATGGCTGTGACTGATGGAAATTCGGTATTGCAGGTTGGCCCAATGAATATAAGGAAGTTCAATATCGACATAATTTAGAAAAAGAGACTGTAGTACTATACGGGAACGACTTGTTGATCTTAGTCAGCAACAACAAGAGGGCAGGACTTTCAAAATATGATGCAACTGAATAAGACTATCCTGTTGATGTGGTGTTTAGTCTTAATGATATTCTTAGGGTTGAGGCATATCAACCAAATATAGGGTTATCAGTTTCCGAACCCTATCTTGGAAGGTCGGAAAGTTTATATAATGTATTATTGAATATATAAATACCCATCTAACCTGAATGGAATTATATGTCAATTTGTATATCAATATGGTATCAAGAGACATCTAGGACTCACACCTCTTTCAACCCTAACTTTTTTCTTCCTCTTTAGCATGGCCCCAGAGATACCACCACCACCACTACCATGACCATCATCACAAATCCTTCTTTTATACTTCCTTCATTCAGATATGCTCATCACTTCCTTTTTGTGTGTCTCACAACATCTAGTTACTTGCTACAAGAAAGCACGAGTTATACTATTTCATTAATATAATGTATCAAATCAACTACACATAGGAAATGACAAAGGTCTATGTATCACTAATATTGATACTTCTTCTAATCCTTCCTCTATTTCAAATCTCTCTCTATGTTTAAATGATGCTCTTCATGTTCTTGATATTTCTAAACATTTATTTTCGGTTAAAAAATTTATGACTAACCATAATGCCTTCTTTGAATTATATTCTATCCACTTTCTTGTTAAGGATAAGGTGATCAAGGCAATTCTTCTAACCGGCCTGAGTAGTAGTGGTCTTGACACCATACCACAACAATCTTCAATGCCTACTGCTAGTATTGGGGAATGGACTTCCATGAATGGCTAGCATCAATGTCTTGACCATCCCCACAAGCATCTCTTACAATTTATGATCAAAGAAAATAATTTGTCATGTTAGTTTACACGATTGAGTTAGTTATGTCTTGTCTGTCAATTGAGCAAGACTAATCACCTGTCCTAAGAGTGTCTCCAACTCATAATGGATGTAATTTATAGTAATGTTTTGGGTCCTTCTCATTTTGTTTCAACTGATGGTCGTCGCTATTTCGTTATTTTTGTTTATGATTATTGCACAAGCTTTATTTGGTTTTATTTTCTTAAAACAAAGTCAAATGTTTACTTTGTTTTTCTTACTTTTCAAGCTCTTGTAAAATGTTAATTTTCCCGAAAAATAAAAGCTGTTCAAACAGATTAGGGTGGGGAGTTTCATACCCTCCCCCTCCTTTTTCTCAAAAATGGTATTACTCACCGCCTTTTCGCCCCTCATATCGATGAACAGAAAAGGGCAGTGTCTTCATGGGTATATAATTGAAACCGGTTTAACATTAGTAGCTCATGGCTCATTCCCTCACCAATACTGGCACTACACAATCGAAACATCATTCCACCTCATCTCCAAATATCGTCCTAGGTCATCAATCGCGTTTCCCCCTTTCAAATGGTTTACAATCACCCTCTAGATTTTTTTCTTAAAAATATTTGGATGTCATTGTTTTCCATATCTATGCTCAAATAATGTCCATAAAATGGAGTTTTGTTCAATTCCATGTGTTTTCTTAGGATACAATCCATCTCACAAAGGTACTGCTACCTTGACCTTGTTGGCATTCTTTTATATATTGTCCAACACGTTTGTTTCAATGAAACATGTTTTCCCTTTGCAATTTCTTCCATTCTTAGTCCATCACCTAATTCGTCATTGCCTACGCTTATCCTAGCACCATGGGCTATATAGCACCTGTAGGTATTCCTCCTTTCCTAATTCCACCTTCTTCCTCTCAACAAACCCTCCTCCCCTACCACTGTGGTGAGATCACAAATTCCTACATCGACTCCTACAATGTTGTTTAATACCAATTCATCCATCTCCCTTGCCCTAAAAACCAAGCCTCTTCATGACATTTATCATTCCCCCTTCTCACCGGCCTCTCCTCCTCCACCACCACCACCACCTTGGCCAAGATGCACCCACAACATGCAACTTCGCTCTCATCCTTTTTAAATTAATACCACCACTCCCTTCATTCACCCAAGCCAACAAAATCCCTAAAATGGGTGCAGCTATAATCGATAAATTAAATGCCTATTAAAAAATGGCACATGGTCTTTGCTTTCTTTCAAGAATCTTGGTTGGTGCAAGTGGGTCTACAAAGTTAAGTGCAAAGCAAATGGCAGTCCTGAGCACTATAAAACTTGCCCGGTTGCTAAGGGTTTTCATCAATATAAGGCTTGGATTATAAAGAAACATTTAGTATAGTTGTGAAGATTACCACAGTTCAGTCCATTTTATCTCTTGTTGTCTCTCAAGGGTGGCAAGTGCGTCTCATGGGCATGTACGTGTATGCACGAGTGTGTGAGTGGAGAGGAGAGAAAGGGCGCGAAACAAAAGGAAAGGGATTGGGTTTTCGTTTCCATTTTAGTTCTGATGAGCCCAAAGGTTGAAAGGAAAAAATGGGCTGAACTAGGAATAGAGATATGGGCTACAGGAATTAAAGAGATGGGCTCAACGAAAATTTGTTAAAAAGCAGGCCGAACATGCCAGCCCGCTTAATTTCATTCATTTCATCATATTTTTTTATTTTTTTACCTTTTTATAAAAAAAATTATATTTTTCTGTAAAATAAATGAATATTTAAAAGCATCAACAAAAATCAGGATGTCAACAATGCTTGATCATTAATAAAACTTAATAGGCATCAAAATGCATGTTATATCCAAAATTCGCTAATATCATTTGATAAAATGTTATTTCGAGGCAATTCAATTTAATCAATAACCGTAACAAATCACACAAGAGAGGATGTTAAGGATCCGACCTT
Organism: Corymbia citriodora subsp. variegata; assembly: GCA_014858505.1. Taxonomy (NCBI): domain Eukaryota; kingdom Viridiplantae; phylum Streptophyta; class Magnoliopsida; order Myrtales; family Myrtaceae; genus Corymbia; species Corymbia citriodora. Next base: position 17,511 of record MU090728.1, on the reverse strand, counting down.
GAGTCTCAAAGTATATGCAACGCCCCAAGTTATCTGATTATGTTCAAGGAAAGACACAATTGCACATTTTAATTGCTCGCATTGATCTGCAAAGTATGTATATATCTCCTAAATATTTTTAATAGAAAAGTGGGTTTTGTCTCACTTATTAAACATTCCTAAATTACGTTCGAACTACATGATGAAAAGAAGAAAAATAAATAAATTAAAATATCACTAGTCTTATCAAGTTGTGTTTGGTTCAGCATTTCCAATGGGCTTTCAGGCCTGAAAACCCATTGGGGAAATACTGGACTGTTTGGTTCAACCTTGAAGCCAGCTTTCAGTTGAAAGCTGGCCTTCAATATGCTGAAATTATTATTTCCTTTCCAAAACTACCCTCATAGATTCTTCATATTTCCGATTTTTCCCCTAGTTATTTTTTTTTAATTGAAAAAGGCGGCAGCCTTTCGTTGGACCGACGAAGGGCTATGGCCACCGGTAAGCCAGATCTGTTATCGGACCTCGGGCAATTCTTAGTGAGGGTTGCGCGACCCCAGGCGACGGCCGCCGGCACCAGATCTAGCTTGCCGACGACCATAGCCCTTCACCAATCCGATGAAAAGTTTAGTCCAATTTTAAAAAGAAAAAGAAAAAGAAAAAGAAAAAGAAAATATATATATCCATCAAAGCTTATTGCGAAATTTTTTTTTACCAAACGCACATTCAACTTAAAGTCCATTTGCAAAGAAATTTTACCAAACACAATTGCATTTCCTTAAGTACTTTAGGCTTTTAGCATTTGCATTGGACTCAAAATCTCTTGTAAATGCCGAACCAAATGCAACATTACTCTGTCTGTGTCTGTATACATACATACATACATACATACATACATACATACATACATATCGCTTGTCTCACTTCATTCATTTTCTTGGGTAACTACTCAAATGCCCATAGCTCATGCATGATCTTTGTTATTTATTATGCAAATTTTTTTCTTTTCCAAAGGGTATATGTAAAAGCTTCCATTACTTTTATGACAAACTCTCAGTTCTGCTTATTTATGAAAAGGTTTGCCTTGCCTTTTCTTTTATTGAGAAAATTGTTCAAAAAGTTTTAGACCTATTGTATAACAGCTAAATCTATCTTAAATCTTTTAATTTTACAAATTTAATCATAAATCTTTCTTTGTGTCAATTTAATTTTAAACATTTTGAAAAATTTTCAATTTAGTTATAAACCTATTATTTGGTTATCTTGACACGTCAAAAGTTTTATGACTATACTTACAAATTATCAAAATGTTTATGACTAAATTATCACTAATTGAAAAGTTGATGAGTGAATCGGGGTTTGTACAACAGATTTAGGATTTTTGGCCAATTTCAATTGCTTTAATCTATTAGTAATGACCAAAAGGTATGTGTAATACGTATAGAGAAATCGTCCGGCATCATGGATGTACATGTGAAATTAACAATCTCTTCCAAACTTAATTGACAAGTCATAAGCAAAATAACCATTTATACACGTGTGTATCAACCTAAACAAAACTTTAACAATTGATCTAGTTAGACACCTATTACAAAAGCTAAAATATGAAAATATCTCAAAACAATCCCTTTCGAACCATGGAGATACAAATAGAAGTCCAAATGCTACCTAAGTTTTAAATAAGCCTGGTTGGTAATTTAGTACAAATCAAAAATACCGCTGCTCTTCCGGAGCTTTACTAGCGCCATTACCTCTAAACTCAAAAAACATAGCACGGTCCTACACGATCTCACCTTCCTCAACTGACTGCGACTTGGGTGGACAAAAAGCTGCGATGTAAGGTTTCGTGGCTGGAGTATTTGGGGCGCGAATGATAACATTTCTGGATTTCTGGAATAGAAATATTTTTCTATTTCTATTTCTGGATGAGTTTCTGAGCCAAAAAACACGTTTGATAACAACAAAAAATTTCTATTCTTGGAAGAGAAATTCATTTGATAATCAAAATTTTTTTACCGCATCTAAGTAGTGGTGATAATGGGAGGAGCAGGGATCGGCGGCGGCAGACGCGGGCGGCGACCGGCGACCGGCGGCGGCCGGGGACGGGTGGTGGGCGGGGGTGGTGGTGGTGGTGGTGGTGGTGAGTGACAGATGGAAAAAAATTTCTTCGAGTGAGGAGTAAGAAAGAGATAAACAATTTTTGATTTCTGTTCTAGAAATAAAAAAGTAAAAAATTTTTGTTTCTGATTTCTGTTCCAAACCTATTTCTGGAATAGAAATTTGTTCCAGAAATAGAAATGAAATTTTTTTTACCAAACGGATTTCTATTCTAGAAATAAGTCTAGAATAGAAATCAATTCCAGAAATAGAAATAGGATGGTTACCATGCGCAGCCTTGGTTTCTGAGAGCTTGAGAACCTCTACAGACAGCCTCTTCCACTTTGGCAGCCCGTGACTCGGGAGACCCCAGAATCAGAAGCAGCTCTGAGTTGTCCATCTCCAAAATCATCTAGGAAATCGTTACGACAAAATCGGGCTGCAAGTAGACATAAAGCACAATAAATTAGGGGCCCTGTAACGTTCAAGTTGACACAGTTCAATTCTAAACTAACAGCAGATACGTGCATACGAGCAAAATTTATAATTCGTGATGCTTTATGTGGTCCTTTGGGTGGGTTTTGTTGATTAGTACAAGAGAAGACTCACCGATCACGGTTGACTATAGCACCCTTGTGACCTGGAGGTCGTACTGATCCATTAGGTCGTGCTCTAAGTTTGTAGACCCCCTGGCGAAAAAATTTGGCATACCTCTTAAGGTCTCGGCACCAAATATCACATCTCATTTTGCTTCAAAGCTTGAATCACCTCTTAAGGTCTCGGCCCCAAAATTGAATTTTAATATAAATATTAATTAAAATAAATTAAAAGAACTAATGAAAGAAAAAAGGGGAAGAGAGCTTTGGCGAGGGCTATAGAGATCCCTACCAGCGGTCAGCCAAGGTCATTGGCCATTACCCAGGGTCTAGGGGCCCTACTCGACCTGCGTCCTATCATCGCTAGCCTTTCCCGGCAATGGTGAAACGATGGTGGCGAGGGCCTTCACAGCCCTTGCCAAAGCTCTCTTCCACCCCCCCCCCCCCCGGGGGGCCCCCCACCTTTTAATTGATTATGGGGCTTATTACTTTGGCAAATTTAAAAAAAAAAATGGCATGCCGATAATTTTTGTTTTTAAATAAATTTGCCATGTGGATAATTTAAAGAAAGAAAGAATTGCCACATCAATAAAAAAAAATCAACAAAAAATGCCATGTAGGCAATTTAGCTGGAATTTCTCGTCGTTCACCCTTAAGTAATCCATTTTTCTTCGATTTTGGTGCTTAAATGTACATTTCAAAACTTTGAGCACTTAAGTGTCCCCCGTACCAAGTTTTAGCATGTAGAATGTTCGAAACTCCATTATCTTCTTACATTATTTCTTGCACTTCTTCAATTTCTTCTAAATCTAGAAGTACAACGGCTTGTGAGTACCACTGTGATGATGCTTCATCAAACACTACATTCTTGGAAGTGTAACACTACCTTGTTGTAGGATCATGTCACACCCACCCTTTCTTTTAATCTTCATAATGCATAGATATGTAGTGAACTACCTTCTTATCGAACTTGCTTCTTGGTGATCTAGTATGGATACATAACATTTGCATCCAAATACTTTGAAGTGACCCTCTGCGGGCTTACAATTCCATAACTTTTCATGTTGAGTTATAAAACCAAGCCCAACTTGAGGTAGTTATTGATTAAGTGTGCTACCATCTTTTTACGCTCAGCTCAAAACCTTAGTATGATATTCTTAGCATGTGGTATGCTCCTATAGCTTTTTGCTAGATGTTGGTTTTTTCTCTCAACAACTCTATTTTGTTGCGATGTACTTGGACAAGTAAAATGTCAACATATCTTATGTTGTTACATATACTTTGTAAACTCATGTAATGGCACTCGCTTCCATTGTGGGTGCAAATGCATCGTACTTCCTTGCCCACTTCTTTTTTTATTTTTTGGTAAACTTCTCGCCCACTTCTTTATCTGCTATTTCTTTAAAAAACCTTAAATTTGATTTATCGCCTTTGATTTTTTTTTTTTTTGCCGTAAAATCGACCCAGACATACCTGGAAAAATCATTGATGAATATTATCATAATATGTGGAACTCTAACTAATGGTTTGTTTGTTTCAATAAAAGTAGTTTTTTGGAAAGTGTTTTTCGGACTTTCTACTGTTTGTTTTTTCAAAAATGATTTGGTCAATGGAAAATACTTTTCAGTCAACATAAATATTATGTATTATTTTAGGAAAATGAAATCCTGTACATGGGAATGAGAAAACACTTTCCCTCTTTATTAAGTCTTTAGGTCCTTCCCATTTTAAATATCATTCAACCATTTTCCAAATGCGATCCAAATGCCTGAAACATTTTCAATCACATATCATCAAACACAAGAAAACTAATCATTTTCCATGAAAATGATTTCCTAAAGAACATTTTCCAAAAATTGTACGATTTTTGTGAAACAAACAGACCCTAATTGTTGTTTTGCTAGTCCAACTATATCTGATTGGATGAGCTCGAGAGGTGTCTTAGCTTGGTAATTCGACTCCTCATAGGAAACTTGATACACTTTCCCTTACTAACATACCGCATGTGCTACGTCTTTTCAAACATCTAACTAGGGGTACCCTTTAGCCTAGCCTTCTTCACCATTATCTTTAGTTTAGGTGTGCAAACTGAGAATGCCACAAATCATGTGTCTCACCATTTTGATCTTTGTCCACATATGTTGTTTGTGCTAATATCATTTAGATGGACTTACTTGACACCCCCTCCATGATTGGCATGACATACATTTTGCATTTCAATCTTATTTGAATTGAATCAAGGTATTATCAACATATGGTCTACATGGGTGATTGGCAACCGTGAGTTTTTTATAGTGACAATCACTCATTAGTCGATGTACTCAAACATGCTTGATGGCTTGTCTCAATCTCCTATCGTATGGTTTGAGCATCCTAAGTTAGCTATCCAATCATTGTCATAATTACTTAAATTACTACTTACTGTGGTGAAGGTTGTCGCATCATCAGACATGGCAATAGAGGAGGCTATAAGCCCTTTTATTCCTCTATCGCTAGGGATGATTGTTTCCCAATCTAGTCCGATTCCATAGGAATTAGGAAAAAAATTGGGAGGATCAGTTCCCTTTTGGGATAAAGGGTAGGATTGGACGGTCCTAGGATCGGGAAGCATTCACTTAACAAAAAAATTAAATATTTAAAAAAAATATTAGAATTATTACTATTTTAGAGTTTATTGCTATTTTTAAGAAATTCAATATATATATATATATATATATATATATATATATATATATATATATTAAAAAACAGAGTCGGTCTAGTTTGGTCTAGTTCTCGGGTTCCCCTCTAGAACCAGGAATCGAACCGACACCCTTGAGAATCGAACCAAACCAGCATGTCCAAATAGTTCCTAGTTCAATCGATCTGATATGCTCACTTCTATCTACCGCAATGTACTCATGGAAATCCCACTCTTTTCCTTCAAAAATCCACTCTTAAATCTCCATTATTCTCCAACATGATAGACATTGCAACATTTCCTTCTACATGTTTGAATCAAAATTCCTTCGTGAAGTATCCTACTTTGCCACAAATCTAGCAACGCCTGCCTAGTCTTTGGCTGTTCTTATCTTCATTCCTATCTTTTTTTCCCTCAAACCCAATGAGCTCCCCTTAGTTGAGTGCTCAACCATTTTGGTCATCTTTGTCAATCTCTATGACCTTTCTTTTGCTTCCATCAAGAGTGGTCAATCTATTTCTTCCTCTTACTCTTGAACCTTCCTTTTATTGCTGAAGAGTACACTTTCATCATCCTTGACATCATTCACTAAGACCTTAGACTATTATCTATCTAATACCTCTTGGTTGGCTAGCATATTCTCCAACTTAATAAGAGTTGGATTTCTCACCCATTCACAAATGACCATATTAATGCCATTACAATCTAACCAACACTTGTGAATGATAATTTTCCTCATTCTTGTCTTGGAGATGACACTCTAGGGATCCAACTGTGACATTTCTTCACAAAGAGACTTAAATTTGAAGAGGAATTGACTCACTGTCATATTTGATTGCAAAACTAAAATTAGTACAGTCTCTAAGTTTGGCATTATGCACCCTATTGAATAATACCGCCAAGTTATCCCACATCTCCTTTGGGATTTTCGTGTTCTTGACATGTTGTAACAGCTCATCTTTAATAGTCACCACAAGAACATAAAGCGTCTTGCTAGTTTTTATCTTCCACTTTCTCAACTCACCATCTTCTGTGTGTTGTGGGCTACTACCGCAACAATTTCCAAGAAGTTTTCGCTCAATAAGTAAAATTAAACATGCGTACTCCAATTATTAAAATTGGACTGTTGACCTTCTCGACACCACTTACCAAACTAGATATATCCATCATCATGACTTAGTTATAATGCTCGTCACTATACTAAGTAAGCTTGATATCATATCAATTGACTTCATAGTTCTAGATTGAACATTAGCATAACTTCATCGTACTCCAATCCCTAAGGGCTAGGCTCACAGCCCTCAACTACATAGTTTGTTATCAATTATTGAGAAAGATTAACATTTCAATTAAAGATAACACAATCTTTTGCTAGAGCCACTCTATAAAATATTGCTTGGGAGAATTTGTTATATACAAATACAAATGAGAGTTATAGCCTTCACAAAAGAGTTGTTTTGTCATGCTTCAAATCCTATAGGGATAGAGGTAATAACACGGCTATCCTTCCACCTAAAAGGTGCAACTAAAAGTTCATGCGGTAATACTTTTGCTCTAATGGCCACCAATTGAGAGACCCAAAGAACACAAAAAATGAATGGAATAAGTAACCATAGCCTAATGAGTATTGCATGTTTTCTAAGTAGATTGAGCACTTATTACACACACACACACGCACACAAAGAGCACTACTAAAACCTCATAATCTAACTCTTTAATATAAATGTCAAATCATATATGAGTTGTTTCATTTCAACAAGCTTTATGCAATTCAAAAATATTCATTCAAATCATTATAAATATCAATAGTCAAATTCATTGATCATCTTATCAATTTACATGTCAATGGTCAATTTTATCGACTAATTTTAAATGACATGTCAATGGTCTACTCATTGACCAAACTCATATCATATCACACATCAATGGTCCATTCTATTGGTTAATTTTGTGTACAGATATCAGCTATGGTCACGCATAATACCCGTGACAAGGTGACCAAGCCTCCTAGCAAGGTCTCCACCTATATTATCAATAGTTAGCTCACAAGAATATCCTAAACTATTAAGTATACCCAGAAGCCCCCAATGGGCTCACAATGATATTGAGCACCACAAGCCAATTCGAAATCAATATTACAAAATGGTTTCACAAACCAAACATATAATCTTTCTCAACCCATTCATTAAATAGAATACATTTCACAAAGTGTCTCTCAAATTATTTTGGACCCATTTCATAAACATGTAACATGTGGCTTTCATAACAAAATATTGAAAAATAGTAAATACTCAATTCAACATTTTATGTAACAATAATGTCATTTCATAACTTATGTATATTGAATCTCTATTGCTTTCAAGATATGAGTTCATAACTCAAAGAAAAGATAGCACCAATCACTTGAAAATACCTAAACCAAACAACGCGTAATTAAACGTGCCAATAATCTCATAATCCTAACAATTAAAGGAGAATTGATGTTAAAACCAAATAAATCTCTACGAAAATGGCTAAACTATGCTTAAATGCTAACAAGATGACTTCTATGCACTAAAAATTGCCCATTCAAAGTAATTATTCAAGCCGTTCGTAATGTGAAACTCACACAGAAAACCCTAAAATTTTGCTTCAGTTAAACCATTGCTTTAAATCAACCTCCATCAAACTCCATGGCTCTACAATGACATAATCCACTAGTTACCATGAAATTCCAAAGCTTGACAACTCAAGAATCGAATTTCACAACTTGAATTTAACAAAACTTCAAATTTGAGCCTTACCTTAAAAACTACTTGTTTCACTAGAATTTAATCGACGACGAAACATCTTTTTTTTTTTAAAGTTGTTTATCAGATTTTGATGAGAGGAGACAAATTATGTAGCGACTTCAAATAGGAAATATCCAAGCGGCAGGAAATAACTGCAAACATTTATTTCGAACTTCGAACCAAATTGTACATACAAACAATGTCGGAATTCAATCAATGACAATGCTTGAAAATACAACCACTTCCATAGCAACACACATATACGAATTATGTCAAAATTTAATCAATGACAAAACTCAAGAATGTGCAAAGATGTAACACTGAAATTAAATCGATGGCACGACACCCATGTTAGAGATGCTTGCCAGAATTTAATCGATGACGAAATATCAAGATAAAGATATGTGTTGGAATTTAATCGACAACGCGAATTGGAAAGGTACAACTATGGAAAAATAAAATGTAACAAAGTAAAGATAATAAAAGACTACATTTTAATTGTCAATGAGGCTCTCTAATTAATGAGAACTTGGTATTTACAGACATTATATCATAACTGTCTAAGAGCAATTTTTTCGTGGTTGAACTGTAGTTTGACGCTTGCGAAAATAATAGTCCCATATACCCACATTGTCAACTTCCTTCAAAATAGTGGCATTATCTCTGAGAAGTAGTTTATTTCCCACATTGTCAATTCCCTTCAAAATAGTAGCCGTATCTTTAAGGAGTTGCTTGTTTCCAAGAGTTATCTTCAATGGATTACACATAGGCACCATCATCAATAAACTCTTCCTCTGGACAGTCGTCGCATAGCAATAATAACTAAAATTTGGACATTTTTTGGGATCAGCATATGTCCCCTTTTAAAGAAATGAATGATTCATTAATCATTCGATTATTTTAATTTAGGAAACCCAAGAGTCGTCACGTGCCCCCTTGTCATTGGCAAATTGTCATAATTGATATCAGGGGTGCATTGTCTTCGAATATCGATATAACCACACTATTCTTGCTTCGCTAACAGTAGTGCAATCGATGATTCAAAGTGTCACATCTTATCATTACCACCGAATTATGATGATGTGATGGATAGTTGTCACCATCAACATCATCGGGATCAAGTTGATTTCTTATTCTCACCATCGTATCTCCTCAAATTGACCACAATAGTCCCACCAAGCATGCCATTTGTTTCACTGTAATTTAATTGATAATGAAACATCTTTTCCGAAAGTCGTTCATTGGTTTTTGATGAGAGAGTATGAGTTTTATGGTGACTTAAGATAGAAAATATCTAGGCGGACAAGAAATAACTACAAATATTTATTTCAAACTTCAAACCAAATTGTACATACAAATTGTGCCGGAATTCAATCAATGATAGGGCTTGAAACTGCAATTATTTCCACAGTAACACACATACACAAATTGTGTCGGAATTTAATTGACCACAAAACTCAAGAACGTGCAAAGATGTAATGTCGGAATTGAATCCACACTATTCTTGCTTTGCTAGCAGTAGTGCAATCGACAATTCAAAGTGTTCCGTTTTATCATTACCACCAAGTTGCGATGATGTGATGAATAGTTATCACCACAAACATCATCAAGATCAAGTTAATTCATTATTCTCACCATCGTATCTCCTCAAATTGACCACAATGGTCCCACCAAGCATGCCATTTGTTTCATTGTAATCTAATTGATGATAAAACATCTTTTCCAAAAGTCATTTGTTGGTTTTTTATGAGAGAAGACAAGTTTTATGGTGACTTTAGACATAAAATATCCAAGCGAATAAAAAATAACTCCAAACATTTTAACTTCAAACTAAATTGTGCATACAAATCATGCCGGAATTCAATAAAAAATAGGGCTTGAAAATACAATTACTTTCACAGTAACATGTATACACAAATTGTGTCGGAATTTAATTGATGACAAAACTCAAGAACATATAAAGATGTTACATAGGAATTGAATCCAAACTATTCTTGCTTTGCCAGCAATAGTGCAGTCGATAATTCAAAGTGTCCCGTCTTATCATTACCACCAAGTTATGATGATGTGATGAATAGTTGTCACCGCCAACATCATTAGGATCAATTTAATTCCTCATTCTCACCATTGTATCTCCTCAAATCGACTACAATGGTCTTACCAAGTATGCCATTTGTTTCATTGGAATTTAATTGACAACGAAACATCTTTTCTAAAAGTCGGTCATCGGTTTTTGACAAGAGAAGACGAGTTCTATGATGACTTTGGATAGAAAATATCTAGGCAAACAAGAAATAACTACAAACATTTATTTCAAATTTCAAATCAAATTGTGCATACAAATCATGCCGGAATTCAATCAACGATAGGGTTTGAAAATACAATTACTTCCATAGTAACACACATACACAAATTGTGTTGGAATTTAATTGATGACAAAATTCAAGAACATGCAAATATGTTATGTTGGAATTGAATTAACGGTGTGACCCATGATAAAGATGCTCACTGGAATTTTATTGACATCGAAACATCGAGTAGAGATATATGTCGACATTTAATCGATGGTATGAATCAGAAAGTTCAGTTAAGAAAAAATAAAGCGCAAGAAAGTAAATGCAATAAAAAAAAAAGATTATTGATGGGGTCTCTCTAATTGATAAGAACTTAATATTTATAGACCTTCTATCATAATCGTTTGAGAACAGTTTCTTTGTGGTTGAATTATAATTCGACACTTCCAAAAATTATGGTCCCATATTCCCATGTTGTCAACTCGCTTAAAAATAGCAACCTTATTTCCAAGGAATTGTTCATTTTCCATGTTGTCAATACCCTTCAAAATAGCAACCTTATTTCTGAGGAATTGTTCATTTCAAATAGTTATCTCCAATGGGTTTGCACATAAGCACCATCATCAACAAACTCTTGCTTCAGATGGTCATTGCATGCCAATAATAACTAAAAATCAGACATTTTTGGGTGTCAACACTACTCCAACTAGACGAACGAGGAATGTGATCACTTATTGGATGTTGCTATACATAGTTAAATCGACTTAGTAAGGTCTCCTTGACATAGCCCCTCTTCTCTTCTTCCACTTTCCTCCTCTTTTCCTTTCTTTGCCTTTTCCTCTCTTTCCTCTCTTTCCCTCTTTCTTCTTTTCCCGAACTGCTCTGTCCCTTGAATGAGCGAGAGTCCACTGTTTACATCTATATTGACTGGGTCAACGTTTCTTTTCTTTTCTTCTTTTGTGTTTTTCCCTTTTTCACTTTTCAAACCCATTTTCTACAGGCTTTTTTTTTTTTCAAACCATATTGTACGGGTTCACTCCCCTTGCATCGTTCTAGAGATTAGTGGCTCACCCTCCTAAAACATCTGAAATTCTTTGGAGAAGAGAGGAATTGAAACTTTTTCTTTATACTCCGCTTCTCTAACTGCACATATTTTACTTAGAGATTTATTCCCAATTCTTTATCATAATTGTTTCCTCAGCTTGGCTAACTATGGATGGACTATCTTGTAAGGCATTATAGCACATGATTTTAGATTTAGATGTGAGTTCAATCTTGTAATACACTAATGGATGAAGTCAGAATGTCTTTAGAAGTTCTTACGAAAAATATATTTGGAGTTTGAATCTATTACATAAGACTTGATTCGACTGAAGTTCAACCCATATCATAAGAGAGCAGACCCCAAGAGATCGATCCTAGGTTGAAAGCATATGTTCCAAACTGAAGTTCCTATCATCAAAGTGCGCGTACTACCTCGTGGGTGTTTGCCGCGTTTCGAGGGTGCTTGGACCACCGTAAGTGACGAGACCCTTCTCCGCATCAACGCGTAACGAAACAAAGAACAAATGAAAATCAAAAAGCAGAAAACGCGAAATCAACATTAATCTTTTAGGCCAGGCGGGGCACGTTGATTAATAATACTCCACGTGAAGAAAAGACCAAACTTCACCCGAGGCCATACCAGTGGCGACAAATCAACAAACAACAGCGACTCCGTCTTCTTTCTGAAGGATAAACGTATGCATCAGTCTTGACTTTACCAAATCCGTGACCATTTTGGCCACACCCCATTGATTCTGAGCAACCGCGATAATGTCGCCCCTTGGCATCTTTTCGGTCCACGTGTTGGCAGCCAAGTCTTTCTTTAAAAACAGAGCAAGACATGCTCCTGAGTTTCATGCGTTGAAAAGGAGAGGAAAGCTTTCTTTAAAATGCTGGACAGTGTTATCCAGTCCTGTTCCTATGTTGGCAAGGCAAAGTATTACTTAACCTACTGAATATTAACAATCTTTTACATGAACGCGATTGAATCCGCCCTTAAAGATAGACTTTTGTCTTGACCAAAAAACACTTTGTATAGATCTCAACGGCGGAGGACAACGCTTTTACAGGCCAATAAAAAGGACAGCGTCCAGGGGGTTTTGCACGTGCTTGTGAAGACTTTATGAAGACTGATTTTCAAATTAGTTTATGAAGCAATGTGTCGGATTATTATCGATTCTTGATTTTGGCCCAATTGTCTAAAAGGCCACTCAAAGCCTGACAGATCACTTGATTACCTGCATGAATAAATATGACGTTCTTTTTTTTGTTAACCAAAAGCGAAAGAGGTAGATTGAGGTCGCCTGGCAAAAGACGCAATTTTTTTTGGATTTTACATGGATTGAACGGTGGATTCACTCAATTGAAGTCGGTCTTCTTAGGCCGCCGGTCTTGTCAATTAAGTCACCCATTTTTCCTCTTTTTTTCCTTTAACTGAGGAGGATCCTAGTTGCGTCAAGGTCAAGAATTAGTAGAGAAAAATTAGTTCTCACAGTTTCCGAAACTTAATGCAATTATTGGTAGTTGTTTAGTGACATCTGGCGTCATTAGAAAGTTTGATATACACTAAAATGTTTGAAAATGACAAATCGTGGTCATTTTATAAGATTGGTCATTTCATAATCATCAATATTTACCCTTTTATCCCTATTGTTACCTATCTACCATTTCATATATTTATTACACGATTAATGTGGACCAATCATGTCATTCTCCCATGATCGTCACCATTAATTACCCTCGATGAAACTTATGCGTAGGTTATGGTCAAGCTTTCCTTTAAGTATCTAATAATCTTGGCTTCTACTCGCTGTCGACACACACCTCGCCTAACTATTGCCCATTTGTTTTCTAATGATCATGGTATCATGTTGCTGCCTCTAGCAAGTTCAGTTTCAGTGTCAGTCACAATGACCCCACAATGAACGACTTTGCCACAACGAAATGTGATTAGTTATGTCCTTCAAATCAATTAATCGAAGAAACATTTTTGGATCCACCTTGAACGTGATGGGAGCTTTCTTTCTTTGGGTGAAACCCTTTTTCAAAAATAGGGTCGAACTTCCCAAGTTATTTTTCCATGAAAAAAACAAGCAATAAGTTATTTCATGAAGCAAGATGTATCTTCATTGCAAAAGGTTGCGATAGATTAGGTTCTTTTGCAATTATTATATCATGCATTGGAATCTTGGCGCTTTCTTAATTTAACCATGAAGTAAGAGGAATCTCCACCAAGGATTTAGCTATTTCTCGTCATAAAGAATTCCTAATTTTATTATTGATTTATATAGGAAACTTTTTCTAACTAATTACGGAATGAAATTGTGAATCTATTCGTTATGTATCACTTAATCATGATATTTTTATCGTATAAGTAATTTTTTTTCTTTTGATAATTGAAAATTACGAGCGTAAAAATCCGACCACATCTCTAATTCTTAAATGGGGAAATCCTGTTATGGCTCGATCAACTAATGCCCAGAAATATTAAAAGAAAAGGAAAGAAAAAAAAATGATAGAATTCGGTGGAAGCATACGATGGATAGTGACAATTTAGAATTCTTAATGGAAAAATTTATGAACTAAAATTGCAGTAGCGTTGTACGTTGTTCTAGTCAACTTAATAATTTTATAAGAAAGTAAGGAAGAAAATGGTTTTAAAAAAAATAAAAATGAAAGAAAATAAAAGAAAAGTCCTCCAATAACCTCTTACTTTTAAGGATTATAATTTTTCTCCTTGCAAAGTAAATTTTCAATCAATGAACGAATGCCTTTGGAATTCTATATTATCCCTCACGTATTTCGGTTTTCAAATTTGAATATTCCTATATTATAAACAAACTTACCCCATTTAAATCTTGAAATATTTCTCTTTTCATATATATACGGATACAATCAATAGTTTCTTAAAATAAAATTAATGATCCAAACATTTCGTAATGAGATGATTTTGCAAAACATTTTCACATATCAATTTTCACATACATGCGAAGCAAGTACCTTTACTAGTATATACGATGACATGCGTCACATATTAAACTATTTTTTTTTTCATGTACTGTACAGTAGCCTTGCAACAAACTGAACAAGTAGAAGGAGTAGTTATTCCCTCCTCCTTCCTTTCGACAAATCCGTGAGCTCTTAAGGATTTCTAAATAAGTTCCCAACTCCTTGATATCCATCTAATTGAAAAAAAGAAGTAAATATTGCCGGTTGATTTAAAGATTTTGAATTTTTATGTGTTACACTATTTTTTTATGGGAGTTATGACAAAAATGCAAAGAGTTACGACAAGCTAAGTAGAACCAACACCAATACGCGACATGACATGACACACCAATACGTTTATCAAAAAATAGAAAATTTCGATATATTGAAACACGTTATATATTAAACATATATTTATATATGGGAAAAATTTGATTCACACTAAAAACATTAATTCCCTATTGTCAATATCATTTATTGTTTTAATTTGACAAATTCAACTCCATTTCAATAATCCATAAAATTTAAAGGAAAAAAACAATCCACATTTTGGACTTGCATATCAGAGCGTGTCGAAAGAGAAGAAAAAAAAACTTGGAAATGATTTATGTGACATCAAAAGTGAGTCAGAAGAAAGGATAGATAAGGGTTTTGTTTGTTTTACAAAAAATAACTTTTAGAAAAATGTTTCTAGATTTTCTAGCGTTCATTTCACAAAAAATAAATTCATTGGGGAACATATTTTCCATGAAGAGAAAAAAAGTATTCTAAAATGAGGGAAAATATTTTCTACTTTTCAATTTGGGGAAAACATTCTCCACACTTTACTCTCTTATCTCACACTTCTACTAGTCTTCACTTCTTTCTCTTTTTCATTTTTATTTTTAAAAATAGATTTTTTGTTTTCTAAAATTCCAATTTTTTTATTTTTTTTTCTTCTCTTTTTTTTTTCCATCTCTTTGCTTTTTTCATTTTCAATCGATCACAGCCATACGATCACAGCCATACGATGGCCAACAACCGTCCACAGGCAAGCCTTGAGCTCGTCAGCAAGCTCAAGGCTCATTGACTTGAGCTCACCACTCGCTGATTTGGCAAAGCTCGAGGCCGGTGAGCTTTGAGCTCACTAGATCGACGAGCGAGAGCCTCGCTAACTCGCCAGCCTTGGGCATCACCAAATCGGCGAGCCAAAGGCACATGTTCTTCAATTTGGTGGGCAACGCGCTCAACACTGCGCTCCCGCTCACAGATCTAGTGGGCGGCAAGATGTCACTCACTTGCCAATATGGCAGGCAGTGAGACACCACTCGCTCATCGGCGAACAAACCAGCGGTCGCCAATGAGTGAGCCAGGGGTGTTGCCGTGGCTAGCAACAGATTGAGAAAGAAGAAGGCGCACAAGAAAAAATAAATAAAGGAAAAAATAAAATGGAAAAAAGTAGAAATTTCTTTTTCAAAATTTATCAATTTTTATAAAAAATAATAATTAATTAAATAAATATTTCATAAAAATTAGTATACTGATAGAAATAGAATCGATTTTTCCAATTCGAATAGTGGAAATAATTTCTAGTTCTTTTCAAGTTTTAAATGAACGTCAGAAAATATGATTATTTTCCTAGAAAATGACTTTCTAAAAAACATTTTTCGAAAATATCACATTTTTCTCGAAACAAATGGAACCTAAATTTTTCTTCTTCTCCCTTTATTATTTTGATAAATTTTTTTATATTTTTTACATATTTATATTTTGACATCATTTATTGAAAATTTTTAAGATTAATCTTATACATGTTGGGATCATATATGGGGATTCTAAACTCATAAGTTGGAATTTCGGACTCAAGTGTCAAGAGAATTGACAAAATGTCGATGAGTGTCGAACTTGTGTCAAAGTATCTAACAAAAGCTTCCAAAAAGTGTCGGTACTTCTTAGAAGAAAAGTGACGATTTGTTCCTTAATTCCATACAACTACTTGAGCATATTAATGTTACATGTTACCTTTTTCTGTCTCCTTTTTATTTTAATTTTTTAAACAAATGTTACATGCTTCTTAATTTTTCATACAAAATAATAATAATAATAATAAAGAATGACTAGGTAGCCCAAATGGCACAGTGCCCCAAGGAAGCATAAAACGGACAATGTAATGCGATATTTGTAATAGAAATGGCCACGAGTATGATAGTCAGCGATTTTGTTCAGGATCAACCAAGGTAAGAAGCACTCGAAAGGATTTTTCTTTTTTGGGTGTTTTGGGTAGGGGTATTTAATAAGAAAACCTAACTTGACTCGACCAAGCCTCAATGAAGTCCAATCTAATGTCAAAAGTTTGTACACAAGAATTTATGATAAGTACACTTGACCAAAAAACGCTTACACCTAGCTTCAATGCCTAGCCCAAGCCATTCAATAATCACCTCTAATCAATATGTAATTATTTAGATATTTTGATTTTTTAAATCAATGATACATGCTTCTTAATTTTGTGTACAAAAAGTAATAATAATAAGGAACGATTGGGTAGCCCAAATGGCATAGTACCCTAAGAAAGCATGAAACTCACAATGTAATGCAATACTTCGTAATAAACATAACCATAAATATGATGGCCAGGGATTTCGTTCAAGATCGGCCAATGCCACAAGGACTCAAAAGATTTTTTTTTTTTTAGGTTTTGGGTAGGGGTATTTAATAAGAAGACCTAACTTGATTGGACTGAGCCTCAATTAAGTCCAACATGACGTCAAAAGTTTATACCCAAGAATTTATGACAGGCGCATTTGGCCAAAAAACTATTACACCTAGTCTCAATGCCTAGCCCAAGCCATTCAATAATCACCTCTACCTGGTATCTAAATATTTAGATAATAATTAATTAAGCATCTACCGACGATCCAAAGCAACCTACTCTGTTAATTTTGGCAAACGAGTGAATTATTCATTGAATTGCTTCATTCCTCCCACTTTCTTCCTGGCTGGGAATAATGGGAAGGATGAGAAAAAGTCAAAACGCGGCCAGAAGACCTACTGGCCCATCCTTTGTTTTCCAGCCCATGGTC
>MU090727.1:0-19561 GCA_014858505.1 Corymbia citriodora subsp. variegata | reverse complement strand
CCCCCCGGGCAAGGCCTCGCCGGCCCTAGGCGAGGGCCGACGACCATCGCCAGGCCCCCGACGAGGCTCGCCTGGGCTTGGTGACGGTCGCCGGCCCTCGCTTGGGGCCTGCGACACCTCACCGAGGGGCAGGCGATGGTCGCCGGCCCCCCGTGAGGGCCGGCATGCCCAGATCTGGGCGCCCTCACCTGGCGTGCCCAAATTTGGGCGCCCTTCCAGGCGAGGGTCAGCCACCCTCATCCAGGGTCGTCGGCGCTAGCTCTTCCAGCAATGGGCGACGGCAGCTGAAGCCCCTGCCTTTTTCCCTCTGTTTTTTTTTTTCAGTTATTATTTTTTTAATAAAATTTTAGGTTTTCTTTTCCACTTTTTTAATCTAATTAAAATAAAATTGAATAAAATAACAATTAAAAATGCTGATGTGACATTAAAAAATAAAAATAAAATGTCACGTCAGCTTTTTTCGTTAATAAATTTGACTGTATTAACTTTATGACTCGATTGCATCAATTTGACAAGTTTTATGACTTAATTGCACTTTTTGCAAGTTTTAGGACTCAATTGCACATTTGTGACAAGTTTTAGGACTTGTATTGCACTTATCCCTATTTTTTTCTTATGTAACAATTTGTGTCTAATACTTGTCACTGTTAATTATTTTTCTTGTGAAACATGCACTATATTTGGTATTACAATGTGATTTTTGCCATTCTCATGGCCAGCCTTTCTCTACGGAGGAAGGACGAGGTTTTGATCGGATTGGGCCAAAAGACAATAGAGAGACTTGTTAAGTTGACTTTCTTCTGAACAACGTGAATTGTATGATGATATGGAACGAGAATCCAGGATTGCTGTTGAGGAAAATATATCAATGCTGGGACTGTGATGCGTAATTACACCGCCGTGCTTGGTCTGTGATGTGTAATTACACAGCCGTGCTTGGTATAATTCTAAGACTCAGACATATATCCAGTAGCATGGCCTTGTGCCCGCCAGATGTGACATTGCTTCTACCATCTAACAAGATTGAAGGTATTGCCGACCATATGTCTTCTGATTGGGACATTATTTGACTGTGTTTGATAGTAAGACAAGTTTGCCAATATACTAGTGTTGTGTGATTGTCGTCACGGTGATGTTGTTGTCACGGTTTTTTTTTTCTGCTTTTATAGACATATATAATGCAGAACTAGATTTTGGTCGTTTAAGCATTTCTGCTTCTATAATTTCCTCTAGTTTCCCACTTATTCGTAATTCTGCTTCTATAATTTCTCTAGTTTCCCACTTATTCGTAATTGGGAAAATAAAGAAAACTAATGTTTACTCTAGTTCACATATGTGTAATTGGATGTTCTCAGTTTTAGGGCAATGGCTAGGTCAGTATCAAATTTTTACTTAAGCTCTGATATACCTGTAGGTTGGATCAAAACACTTGTAGGGTATATGCATGTGGGCAGATCATTCGTGACCGTGTGGCGATTTAGGCTATTTTGTGGACCGATCATTCGTGACCATGCGGCGATTTAGTCTATTTTGGGACCATGCGGCCACTTGGGATTATTGGGACCATGGATCGTTGGGGTTTATTGGGACCATAATCGTTGTGCTCTAAACCAATTGTTGGCTTGGCTTAGAACTCATTCGAATCGTAAAAGACCAATTGTTGGCTTGGCTTAGAATTCGAATCGTAAAGAGAAAATCTAGAAAGAGAGAATAAAACTTAGATTGCTAACGATTGGATGAATACAAATGAGGGAAGGCACCCCATTTTATATTTGAGGTTCTCGGATTATAACCATTGATCGAGTTTCGAGCCGGCAGATGAGATCGTATCGCCTCACCTACCATCTATCGGTATTTATGCGGAGAATATTTTAGACTATGGCACAATTATAGTATCATCTATCTTGGGAATATTCCGGAATCACTTGTATCCTTTCAGGGGCGTTTTGGTCATTCTTCCACAATCATGAACGCTCCATTGATCACGGAAACCTTGGCTGCGTGACACATGTCTGCAACTCAAATACAAAGTTAGATTACTACAGTATTAATTCAACGGTATTAATTGGATATGTGGCACATACCAGTCAACGTATGCAAGATAAAACTATTTCTCCTCTTATGATGGGTTTGTATAACAATTGGAATCTTAGTATGGCACACTTTCTCTGCAAATGTGCCTTGCTATCTTAATTTGCCTTGGGAGTTATGAATAGGATCTGAAGATGTGTTTTGTTATGTAGAGCTTGACGAACACTAAGAGATTGCAGAACTTAAACTTTGTTTAATAAGTCATATCTTTGAATTTCTACTTTTGATTAACTATGCAAGTGAATTTTCTAACTTATAGTTACTGGGCCACAGATACTATCATATTTATGATGCATGTCAATTGTTTGCCTTGGATGACCAACTATGGTTTTGGTGGTCTTTGCAATGTGGGCAGATGTATCTAATAATCCAGAGTTGCTGAAGAAGTTGGTTGCCGTGCTACTGTGCTACAAGATAGTAAAGATATCGATTGCCCAATATGCGCCGATATGCGTTTTTCCATATATGAATCTCATAATTACCGACTGTGCTCACATCTATTGCCGAGTCTGCATTCTCAAAACCATGCAAAACTCACAAAGGCAGTGCCCTCTTTGTCGCGGTCCTCTGATTGAGTCCGATCTATTCTCATCTCCACCGGAATCATCCGAAAGCAGCAAAGTGAAAAATTATCCTTCTACAAAAGTTTCCGCTCCTTTTAAATTTCTCTTTGCATAAAAAAAAAATCAGTTGTGCTTTCACAATTCAAAAGAATGCTATTACTTCTAGAAGGCCACTTAGAGAAGCTGGTTTTAAGATCTTGCGCGTGTCACAGACTTGAGATTTTTATGACCAAGGGATTGTCTAAGATTGAAGAAAACGTTTGAATTTGTCCAAGAGCTTCCAGAAGGTTTCCAGGAACATAATTGCGTGAAGGTCTAGAACTCTCTCGACATTAATGCTGTTAGTTGGTAGGTTGGGAGATATGATCTTGCTCGCCAGATGTAATCTCCATCAATGACTGTAATCGGAGAGACTTAAGTATAAAAAGGTGTCTCCCCTCATTGTAACCATCAAACAATTTCACAATCTAAATTTTATTCTCTTTCAAGACTTTCTCTCCCCTCGATCTCTTAAGAGATCGATCTGAATAAGAATTGCTTCCTAAGGTTAAGCCAACAAAGAGAATTGAATTGAAAAACAATATGTTTTGTTTGAAAAACAAGCTCTATTGCCGCAATCGAATATCCCTAATTTGAAAATCAAGTTGTATCATCAATTTAATGAATTAATTTCAAAACATAATGCTATAAATAAGGCTTTCCTATTATAACAGGTTGTTCAATCGAAAACCCATAATTTGAAATCAAATAGAAAAAAAGAAAGAAAAAGAAAATAACAACGATAGATCTGAATAATACTTGGCTTAGGCACTTCAACTATTCAAATAAAAATTTGCCTAAATAAAGATCCACTATGTTGTGTCGCCAGTCTTAAATCAGATTTCTGCTATCAGTATAAATCCGCTACCGATCTAAATGTGATGGCTGCAACGAATGTTTATCTATTTGCTAGAACCAACTATTTATTTGCTGGAGCCATGGTGTACCTGCGATTAGGGAACAAGCCACGGATCGAGTGCACAGGATCAAGCATAATTAGGATGTAAAGATTGTGATCTTGATAGCAATTTATCTACTGGAGTTGTGACTGCGGTAGGGGAACACAGCATAGATCAGATAAAAAAAAAAAAAAATCAGTTGTGTTTTCACAATTCAAAAAAATGCTATTACTTTTAGAAGGGCACTTAGAGAAGCTGCTTTTAAGATCTTGTACGTGTCATGGACTCAAGGTTTCCATGACCAAGCTACTGTGCAAGATCGAAGAAGACTGCCTGAATTTGTCTAGGAGATTCCCTTGGTCAAGATCGAAGAAGAATGCCTGAATTTGTCCATGAGCTTCCGGAAAGCTCCTAGGAATGGGTAAGATGGTAATTGTGTCGAGATATAGAACTCTCTCGCATAAATGCTGTTAGTTGGTAGGTCAGGAGATATGATATTGTCCGTTGGATATAATCTCGATCAATGGTTATAATCAAAGAGTTTTCAGTATAAGAAGGGGCCTCCCTACCATTATAACCATTCAACCATTTCACAATTTTCAGTATAAGAAAGGGCCTCCCTATCATTATAACCATTCAACCATTTCACAATCTAAGTTTTATTCTCTGTTTTAGAGCTTCTGTTTAAAAACTTTCTCTCTCCTCATTGCTTAAGTGAGAAAGGCCAAGTGATTAATAATCTGAATAAGAATTGCAGAATTTTCGCTTAGTGATCAATAATCCGAATAAGAATTGCTTCATGATGCTAGGCCAACAAACAGAATTGAAAAGCGACACTTTTTGTTTGAAAAACAAGCTCCATCGCTACAATCGAAAACCCTTGATTTGAAATAAGTAAACTATGAAAAAAGAAAATAACATGACACTTTTTTTTAAAAACAAGCTCCATCGGAAACCCCTAATTTGAAATCAGAAAATAACATTTATTGATCGATCGGAATAAGACTTGGTTTAGGCACTTTTAACGATTTGAATAACACTAACCATTCAATAGAGATGAAGGCGAATACTTTCTTTGCGGGTTCAAACTGACGCTACGGAAATCGAATCCGGCGATATCAGGAAAAGGATTTGATAGCAAACCCACCACAAACCCACTTCGCACTTGAGGGAAAAGAACCAAATTCTCAGCACATCTGCCGATGCGTATACCGGAATGAGGGCTGATTCGACCACCTCACTCGCGCAAGTTGGCTCATTTCATCCAATCTCAACCGGCAATGCCCAACAAGCGAGGTGGGTCAGGACGCTCGGAGGAAAAGAAGAGCCCTGAAGTATAAAACGCACAAGAGCTGTCCTGACACAACAATGCTCGTGATTATCAGGAATAAGTCGCCAGGTTTCAATCATTTGTTCTCTATCCCAAAACGGCTGGTGACAAGTGGAGTGGATGGTTTGATAGTGATTGAAGAGAGCGTGCCGGAAAAAAAAAACTGTGTTGCTCGCCAGGCTCAAGGATGGCTTCTGCTGCTGATATAAATCTGCTACCGGTAAAAATATGACAGCTGTTTATCTATTAAAATCACCTATTTATCTGTTGGAGCCAGAGCTGCTGTCGGAACAAGTCATGGAGATACTGAAGTTGCTGGAGAGAAGTGGGTTTCAACAGATGGGAGGGAGGGAAATTAGGTTGGATGATTTTTATTCGTGTATTGTTCTAGTGAACACATTTGAGGAAATAAGAATCCACAAAAATCAAATTACGACAAAGTGAACTTAGTGACAAATTTCCAAATTCATGAGTACTGATAAGATAGATAGTGCCACTCAAATATTGTACATGATCCAGACAAATCCAAATTAGAAGTAAATTGTTTTTCGACCAAAATTTAGATGTAAAGGTATAAGAGCTTGATTAATAAAAATACAAACCAGAGTTTCCAAACTCGGAAAAGAATCCAAGAATTGGCAATGCATTGATCAGATTTGGAGTTGCCTTGATGGGTTCCAAGTACAGGAGACAATTTATGCATATGTACTACTAATGTAAAACATGGAAAATAAGAATGAGGCTTTGTCTAAGATTGGCTCTTGAGAGTAGCCGAGCCTGGAATCAAAAGTATAAATTTACCGTCTTATTCCAGATATCAGGAGTTACAAATGTATAATCAATATAGAAGCTTGAAGTGATTATTCTAGTCCGGGAGTATATCTTGGTTTGAAAGAAGAATTCATGTTCATTGATTTAATTAATAAATCCCAGAATATGCAGATTTTTTTAATGACTTAGGAAGTCTTATGTTCAAAGACAAACATGGGATGTTATCGCAACCTAGCAAATCCGCATGGGATTTAGCATTTAATAGTGGAGAATCTGATGTGACAACAGAATTTGGTATCAAACGCATACTAAAAGAAAGTCAGTGAATGACTCCATCATTCTCTAAAATGCAACTCCATCAAGCAACTGGACAGATTTACCAGTACGGGCAACATGGACATGAAGCGAAGCCAATGTTCCAAAGCAAAAGCGAGAAATGACAAGGGCAAAGCGATCCCTACAGCCAAAAAAGCATCCGCCAGAAGAGAGAAAAGCTCACCATCTTGGTGCCATACTCGATGGCCCGGTCAGTGTGGAAGGCGCAGTTCTTTACCGCTGATGCCTTGGCATATGCCGCGCACGTTCTTGTCTGCAAACACCGCCCGGCTGGTCGTAGCTCCGACCCCATGGGCCATCTCTGATGTGATCTAGCCTATGAGCAGCGGAGGTCTGACGATGATGGGCTTTCCGGGCTCCACCGTATCAGTGTGCTCCTGGGCTTATGGGCTCCCAATTCGTTTCTCCCAAAAAGCCGAAAAAGAGAGCCTGCATATTATCGGGAAGATAAAGAGAAAAGGGAAATTATTTTTCGTGTTATGCGTGGAAATAAATTCAAAATAGTCGCAAGATGAGAAAAGCTTCACTTTAAACTTTGGATTTATGACAGTTTTGTTGAATATAGTGAACTGCTGCTAACTTGTTCATTGTCTCGTGTGTAACGAATCGACATCAAATTTCGTGGTAAGATTGGATCAATTACTAATCAGTTTTTAGCTTTTGAATGCTAATCACTTTTACATGACGATACATATGCCTCTTGATCATCAAATTTTACAACCGGCCTCAGGATAATAATGAAAGAGCGTCCACGCACGATTCAATTCGTGCTCTTCCCTTGTCATCCATCACGTCGCACGATTCAAATTCTCCTATCTTGCAAGAATCTATTTGGCCAAAGTTGCATTTATTAGACACTAAGCGTACCAATTTGAATTCGCCATACTTTGGAGTATGATGCAATAAAGATCTGAGTGGCATCTAGCTGATCCTTTCGGTGCTAACTCCTCCCGTCAACCCAACCTATTGGCAGAAGAAATTG
Organism: Corymbia citriodora subsp. variegata; assembly: GCA_014858505.1. NCBI lineage: Eukaryota > Viridiplantae > Streptophyta > Magnoliopsida > Myrtales > Myrtaceae > Corymbia > Corymbia citriodora. The sequence goes on along the minus strand of MU090727.1, from coordinate 12,550 downwards.
AGAATCTCATTCATGCTTTCAAAAGGTAAAAAGACGGAAGCTCCAGTCCATCAGATATAGATGAAGAGGCAATCATCATTCAGACTATAACTACAATGCTAAAGATGAAAGAGACAAATGAAACCGTTACGAAATTACTATAGCAACGGTCACTATTCACTATTTACTATTCACCTAACTTACTATTTACTGTAGTGCAAGGCGCATAAATACCGTTTATAACTTGTCACGGGATTTCTTTAGGACTCCCTATGTTTGTAGCCCATAAGTGGCTAATATGTTCTCATAATTGTGTCCGAGTATGGCTAGTCTGCCTACTCTTGTCATTTGTATCCTCCTCTACTTATATAAGCAAGGAGTCTCCATTGTAAAAATCAGAAAGTGAAATAAAAAGTGTATTGTGTACTCTACTATCAACATGATCTTCTAAACACTCCCATTATCTTCTAGTTTTGAACAATGGTCCTGAACGAATACTATAATTGAAAAAAATCATAGAATATGTTCTGCACTTGCCTTTTTCAGATCCCGTGCATCATAATTTCCGATATTCTAGAGATTACTATGATCTAAATTCAGGATTTGAGAAGGAACTTGATAGCTAACGGGCAGTTCCTATCAAGGTCAGGAGAGCCATGTATAGAATAGCATATTTGCCATAAGTTTGCTACTCAAGTTTCTAAATTAGCTCATAGGCATGCATAAAGTCAGGATTAGCATGTCTTGCACACAATCCTGTTTTTTAAGGCAAAGCTTGATACATGACATGTTTATAAAGTATACTAAGTTGGAACGAGGCAGAAATAACAAATAAATCATTGAGACACGACAAAACATAGTGACAATCGTGATGTATTTTTAAAGTGCTTTACTAGAATTGGATTCTTGATTCTATCTAAACTCCAACTTAGTTTGAAGAGCAAGCATCCACTGTTGTTGTGTGACAAGACGCCCAACTTTTCTATTCTTTTTCCCTTTTCTTTTAAAGGTCACGGCTTGGTGGTTGGTTGAGAAAATATTGGGTAGGTTAAATAGTCCACGTAGATGGTGCAGCTCACCATTCAAAATCAAGCACGTGGCATCCACGTCGATGATGGGCCCACGCAAGGCCGAACTCCTCTCTCCTCTGTCTCCCGTACTCGCTCTGTCCTCTTTCTCCTGTCTCTCTCTCTCTCCTTTCTTCTTTTTTCCTTCATTTCTTTCTTCTTCTGCCCTTTGACTCCGACGGGGATGAGAACAGACGTCCGTTCCCTTCCACCAGCACCACCACACCACCGATGTCTTAGTCCAACACCTCCCCGCCATTTTAGTCCTCTGTTATCAAGTTCGGCCAGTGAACTTATGACCCAGATTTTCGATCTAAGGTCGAGTGAGGCCTAGACTTGTGATCTACAGCTCAGCTCGACCTCGAATTTGCTCCAGGCGGCGGCCGGGGGGGACATGACGACGGAGGCAGAGGCGACGTTGGCATCGGCGTCTGGGTCCACGAGCGGAGGCAGAGAGGCAGGGCTCAGGGAGGCGGAGGCGAAGGCAGGGAGTGCCCGAGTGCCCCGTTGTCACGTTCCCCAAGCCCTTTTCTTGCTCGCTTGCTCTATTGCACTCCCTGCCTTTGCCTCTCGGAGCCCCGCCCCTCCGCCTCCGCTTGTGGACGCCGATGCCGCCTTTGCCTCCACCGTCGTGTTTCCCCACCCCCTCCCCACGGGGCAAAGTTGGGCTACTCTCTCTCCTTTGCAAAGGAGAGAGAGAGAGAGAGAGAGAGAGAGAGGACAGAGCAGGTACGGGAAAGAGAGGAGTTTGGCCCCGTGTGGGCCCACCGCCGATGTGGACGTCATGTGTTCGATTTTGAATGGTGAGCTACACAATCTATGTGGACTATTTAACCTACCCAATATTTTCTCCGGTTGTAATATCAATTATACTCTTCCTTATTCCTACGCAAGGAAGTCATCAGAAATAATTTCTGTAGATGATTGTTAGATGTTGATCTACATACAAAACAAACTTCTAGAAATTTGGCTTCACATTGCACAGTTCAAATATGAGGTGCACAAAGGACGAGCGTATAGGGTTGCAACTTACAAATAGAAGATCGATTCTAGCTAAATCGAGAGCTGGAACCACATCCTGGAGATTCTGAAAGTACGGAAACGATGTTTCAATATATATATTTTGAGAAGACGTTATCATGACCGAATAACAATGTTATCAAATGTTTAGCATAAATCTTGAGCCAATTAACCTTCGGAGACCACTTAGGAAAGGCAGACTTAAAATCTGGCAATGCAGTTACTCCCGGCCGTGTGTCCTCATTTGGTGTGCCCAAGATCCTTCATAGCAGGGAGATGAATCTCCCTAGTGGGCTTTGCAGGAAAGATAGAACCAAGGACACCAAATTAAGTCAGTTGAGACACTCCTAAAGTCAATATATCCCACACTTTTCTTTTTGCTATATAAACATCCAACTGACATCCAAAACTTATTAGCAAAGAACCAGAGGACAAGAACAGTTTACTAAAATGTGGTAGGACATGATTTACATGAGACAACCAAGACCGTACTGACATAGGTATCCTAGTCCAACCCCTTTCTCACAATGTTTTTTTATCACACACGATTCCTGTATGCATTGTGCACATTGCTGTTGAAGTGCTGGTGCGTCTTTCGAGTTTCAAGTTTGAGTGGTTTTTCCTCCACATGTCAAATATCTTGAATTAAGTAGTAATCCTTCAGGATATGAACCAATGCTACTGAATTCCAGATCTTCATACATCTAGGAGTCATTTAAAATAGGAAAATTACGATTAGGATATGGAATTCTTTTCCCTCTTTGATTCTCCTTAAACCCTTGTCTTTTCACGTGGAGCTTGAACGTGGATATACTGCAAGCTGCCAGAGGCAGCAGCATCGCACCGCAACCTCAAGCTCTGGACACATACAGAGATTTTCATGGTCATGCTATTGTTCCGTATTCTTGTCCTAATCATCTCTTCCGTCCGAATACTGCATGGTATCTGATGATGGGCTTGCTCATTTTCTTTGTAAAGTTAGATTGACTACTTTGGATACATGGCTATTAGAACAGGTTGCTTCTATGTAGTGTAAGAAAACTTGCAGTCAGCTCAGTTTTTTTATTTACTCTGACATTGTTGGAGTCCTCTTGTCTAGGGGTGATTGATTCCTGGTCTGGTCTAATTCCAAGGTGAAACCGAGAATTAGATCGAGAAGACTGGTTCCTAATTTCTAGGACTGGAGACTGGACTGGCCGGGCCTAGAATAGAGAATCGGACCAATTAACCAGTGTGATTCTGTCCCAATAGAACTAGTCAATTTGCTCAATTTTACCTAATCAACCTTCCTGAAAGAAGAATCGACGAAAAATACTTTTTTGAAAGAAGAATCGACGAAAAATACTAGAAGTTGTCTTTCCATGACAAAATGCATGGATAGATGAATATAGCAGGGTTGGGACACCAGGAATGCCATTACTTTCGTACGACGCTTACTTTGGTGCCAAAACTTTTTTTTCGCTCACTTAAGTGCCACATTGAAGTAAAATCGATCACTTGAGTGCCACATCGCCGGAAAAGTTGACGTGGCAGCCGGAAAATATTATTTTAATATTTTAATTAATTTTTTTGATTTTTTTGATCTTTTTTTTAAGGCCGGCGAGGGCCACCGTTGACCCTCACCGGCCGCTGAACTCTCGCCCAAATTGGGCGAGGGCCCCCTCGCCGTCGGCCGCAAAGGCCTTGGGTGAGGCCGGCAAGGCCGTCAAAGGCCCTAGGTGAGGTCGGCGAGGCCATCGACGGCCTCACCCGCGGCGGTGACGACGAAGACCAGGTGGCCCTTGCCCAGATCTGGCCCTGGGCAAGGCCGCAATGGCCATCGGCGACCACGGGGAGGTCGCGACGGCCTCACCCAAGGCCTTTGCGGCCAATGGCGAGGGCCCCCTCGCCCAATTTGGGCGAGGGTTCCACGGCTGGCGAGGGTCAACGATGGCCCTCACCGGCCTTAAAAAAAAAATCAAAAGAAAATCAAAAAAATCAAAAAAAAATCAAAAAATTTAATTAAAATATTAAAATAATATTTTTCGGCTACCACGTCAGCATTCCGACGGCCACGTCAGATTTTCCGGTGATGTAGCACTCAAGTGATCGATTTTACTTCGATGTGGCACTCAAGTGAGCGAAAAAAAAGTTTTGACACCAAAGTGAGCGCCGTACGAAAGTAATGGCACTCCTAGTATACTTATGCCTGAATATAGCCATAGCTTCTACGCGAGGAAGACAAATAGAGGGAATTGGGAAAGTTAGGATATATTAAGAATCGATCTTTTTTAAAAAATAAATAATTAAAAATAAATTTTACAAAATAAAATAATAATAAAATTATTGAAAAAGAGTGTATAGAGGAAAATATTTTTCCTATTGAATAGCTAAAAATATTTTCCACTTTATTTTCAAGTTTCACCCAAATACCAAAAGAATAATTACATTTTCTTGAAAGATGACAACCTGAAAAATACCATATTTTCCGCGAAACGAATGGGGCCATAATCTTCAATTTTTTTTTTTTTTTTGGGAGTCAACAAAGACTAAATCTTCATTGAATCAGATAAGGAGACATAGCTATTCATCGTCAAACGTTGGGGAGTTCTTTGTTGACAACATGGATAGTTACTGATTTCATTGTCCCTTCTCTTCTCACGCAATCGAGATTCTTGCAGAGTGTTTTTCGCAATCTGTGGGTCTAATCTAAATCTCAATGTTAAAGAATCAATATATTCCCATCTCTTCATCGTTTCTTACTTTTTCAAAGTGCAAGCACCCTATTTTCCCTTCACCCTATTTTCGTTTTTAGACAGAACAGACATGATACGAAGCAAAGGCCGAGAAACCTATTTGGAAACATTCATCATCATCAGGGACAAAATTTGAAGCATCTAACACATAAATTCAGATTTGAGAAAATGTATTGAGAACCAAGCTATTGCTTTAACCAATACGTTGGCCGTTGCCAACACATCTGGATGTTGCAAACTAAAGGAAATAAAACAAGGAAAAAAATTAATCATAAAACCCAAATGATTTTCACTACAATTTCACTTCCAATGACCTATTAATTTCAAGTTTCTGAAATTAATTCCTCACTATATATAGCATAGCATTCCACCAATCTACTCACTTCATCAATAATTAAAAAGCCAAACTCTTTAGCTATGGGTTAAAAGCTTGGTTCGATCCAAAGCGGAAGAGAATAACAGTAATGAGCCATCGCCATAAAATACAGCTCGGTCGTACAATCTTCGATGTGGTATATTCCAATCTCCCTGCCTCCTCCCTCTTCACTCAGCATGGGCCATGAATCATCAGCAAAATAAATACAATTCGGCTTAATGCGATGCTTTTCATCAACTTCCAAATAGAAGGAAGAATTGGATCCCAGGAAGAGGGATGTGTTCTCCAAGCTCTTAACTTCTATGTACGTTTGAGCATTCAAGTCAATCTCAAAAACCTGAAATCGAAAGGTTCGAGTAGGTTTACGTTCTTCCCATCATGACACAAACAATAGAGATCCTGTTGCCGACTGCACTAAATACTCTCCAGATAAAAGCAATGGATGTCCCGTTGTTGGTTGAACTAGATCCGGGTGCTCCCAATGCATAAGTCTTGGCGGCATCTGGAAAATTACTTTCGCTTCGAACGGAGTCGGTCCATTCACGTCACACCTCAATATGCTACCCTCAGTATTAACAGCAACAAAACACCCCTTATAAAATATGACATCCGAAATATCACACCTTGGGCCGAGGACTGCCGAGCCCAAGCCGTCCAGCCCTCCCGTAGATGACCATGACCATGTAATCTAGAGAGGTAGTAGGGCTAGCAGATAGGACGAACTTAACAAAGAAAGAATCATAGCGAGGCAAACCTTTCGATGCCGGGAAACTTAATCAAACTGGGAAGCTTAATAATATAATTGTGACGCGACATGGGATTCTTCAGCATGCAGAGTTCCCAGTCTCGGCCGAGTGTGAACACCCAACCCCGGGAAGAGAAGCACGTCTTCCCCTTCGCTTCCGGCATGAGCACTCTGTGAACCCGCTGACATGAGAGGCAAAAACACTCGCGCCACAGCGCCTCCTGATGGTCCTCGACCATCACCCACGGGGCATGGCTCCTCTCCTGAAGAGGAGCGGATTGCCAAGAGCGGCACACTGCTCGGAACGCCCACAGGTCCCTGGGACAAAGATGTTGCGAGCATAGTTCTAGCAACTCTTTTGGAAAATCTGCCCAGTTTCTCACCATCCTCGACTTCATCAAATTGATACGAAACGATCTTATTGAATTTTCTAAATTTGTGTTGCTAATGAAATACCTAGGACATACACATGCCCAAATAATTGAATTTTTTTATCATAGAAACAGGCATGATACAAATTCAAAAAAAAAAATAGTTATTTTTAAGTAAACATGCACATTGCATCAATTTTAAACCACAAAGTATTTTTGTTAATTTAGATTCTCAACAATTCTCTTTAATCTAGCAAATAAAACTTTCATAAATGTCTAAAGAAAAACAATGGTATTTAATGATAATAGCTAGATTAAATATTTAATAATGGGACAATAGTTGTTTAGTAATAATAAAAAATGCATAATATTTTTAGTGTATTCCTAGATATTTCTATAACATCTTACATGCTTATGTAAAACTATCTCGCTAGCTTTAAGGAAAAAAGATAAATTTGTTAATGCCGTTAGTAAAAAGATTTGATATCTATTTAAGACTAATGAAATTTAAAAAAAAAAAAAAAATCATCAAGAAAGCGAGCTTTTAAGATAAGAGAGAAACGGAATTGTTGAGTTTTATAAGAGTAAGGGAAAATTCCAAAAAAGGGTCCCAAATGCCTTCAATTTCTTAAATAAGACCCAAAGTGGACATTGTTTTAAATAAAGGCTCGAAGTGGCCATGGTTGTTTCAAATAAGGGCATGACCTTACCGATTGCCGACTGACTAAGGGCATTTTCGTCATTCGTCAGTTTTTTTCTTTCCTTTTTTTTTTTTTCTAGTTTATCTTCTTCGTTGCTGGTAGCCACTAGCGAAACCCATAGAGGGTAGCGTGAGGGTCGCCCTCACCCGATTTGGCAAGGGACAACTTTGCTTAGGCGAAGCGACCCTTGTCCTAGCTAAGGCCACCCTCCATGGCCACATGCGAAATCAGCCTCTCCGGCCTATTGGCGAGGGTTGTCCAGCCCTTACCAACACTAAGTGAAGCTGACCCTTGCCAAATCTAGCAAGGTTGGCCTCACTCGCGACCAGTGAGGGCCGACCTCGTGGCCACCCATGAGGCGAGGATCGTCCCACCCTCACGACCACCCACGAGGGGTGGCCTCCCCCAAGGTGAGGCGAGGGTCATCTTGCCCTTGCCAACCCTAAGTGAGGCCAACCCTTGCCAGATTTGGCGAGGTTGGCCTTGCACGCGATCAGTGAGGCCTGACCTTGCTAGTGGCCTCAAGGAGTGGCCTCTCCCAGGGCGAGAGTCAACTTGCCTAGCTCTCTATGAGCTTCATTGATGGCCGGCTGGCCAACGATGACGAAGAAGAAGATGAACCAGAAAAAAAAAAAAAAAAAAAAAAAGGAAAAAAAGAAAATAATAAATTATGAAAATACCCATAATTGCTAGAAAGTTAGGCTTTTATTCGAAATAGATATAGCCATTTTAAGCTCTTATTTGAAACAAGATCCACTTCAGGTCCTTATTTAAAATAGAGTTCAGTTTGGGCCTTTATTTGAAAAATTAAGAGCACTTGAGGCCCCTTTTTGAAATTTTCCCCAAGAGTGATGATGAAAGAGAGATTAAGTTTTTTACTATATTAAATAATTTATCTTTATTATTGTTGTTGTTGTTGTTGTTGTTGTTGTTGAGATACTTTTACACGGAATATGTAAAATGTTATAGGAATATCTAAGAGTATAGTAAATAAATTCTTAAATATACTAAAAAAACAGAAAAAAAAAATGTGAAATGCTTAATTACGACAACTAGATCCTATATAGAATAGGAAGAAATGGAAAAAAGAAGAATGGTCATCACTTTGCAATTGAATGATTGAGAGCTATTTTGTCTTTTTAGTGTAAATGAGGTGAATTTAGTCATATAGAGAGTGAAAATAAGGTCGCCCAAACATGTATGAGGAGTATATTTTAGCTATTCAAGCACAAAGATGACAAATGTTGTCATTGGTCCATGAAGTATCTCTCTTGGTCGTCTGGCAAATAGAACTTATATCAACGTCCATAAAATAAATTAGTCTAACAAGATTTGGACAAGAAAGATATGAACCCAACATCTTGCATAAGCTCTGCTTATATTGATGTTTATCATTTTTCCTTGAAGTTTGCCCCGTCTACTGGTATGCCTTAATAGCTTATTTCGATATTTAATAGCGATTCTTATTGTGCGATTATTTCAATGAAAACACAAAATTTGAAAAACATTTTCTAAAAAATAATCACTTATATCACTTACAAAAAAAATAATGAACTAAAAATATTTTCATCACTTACAAAAATAGTTAGTATAAATTGTTGTCAAAATCTTGTTAAACTAATTTAAACTAATTTATTTTATGGACGTCTACATAAGTCCTATTCGTCAGGCGACCAACAGAAATACTTCATGGACCAACAAACAACATTCGTCATCTTTATGCTTAAATAGCTAATATACACTCCTCACAAATGTTTGGGCGGCCTTATTTCCACTCTCTATATAACTAAATTCACCTCATTTATAAGAAAAAGATAAAATAGCTCTTAATTATTCAATTGCAAAGTGATGGCCCCATTTCTTCTTCTTTTTCTATTTCTTCCTATTTTTATATTGGATCTAGTTGTCATAATTAAGCATTTCATATTTTTTTTTAGTGTTTTCTTAGATATTCCTACAACGTTTTACATGCTCCGTACAAAAGGATTTATCCAATAACAAAAATAAGGCAAATTCTTTAATTTAGTAAAAAAAATTAAAATTCTCTTTTTCATCATTGCTCTTATAAAAACTTATCTATTCTTTTTCTTTCTTATCTCAAAAGCTCACTTTCTTGATAAATTTTTTTATATTTTAGTTTCGTTAGTCTAAAATATATATCAAGTCTTTCTACTAACTTTTTTTTTTTTGCTGTGATAAAGTGAAGAAAAGCTCGAGTAAACTGTCATTTATCCCAAATGTTTTAAAGTGACACATCTATGTACAAATATGTTTTCTTATGGCATCTGTTTAAAAAGAGGATTTTACTTATCTAGTGTTAGTGTTACTGAAAGAATACTTTATAATCGATTTACATGATATATAAAGAGGCGATTGTTAATTAATTATGTATGTTTTTTTTGGTCAAAATTTATGTACGTTGGATAATAAGTAATTAGCTAATAATATATGTTGACTAATAAGGAAACAAAACACAAAATCTTTTAACATAGAAGAAAAAGAATTGCACATTCCTATTTGTCGTATTTTAGTCTAAAAAGTTTGAAGTATATTAGCACGTGATATTAGAAAAACACATCCCTATTTAATATATAATGTACCAATTTCTTTCCTTTGCGAAATTTTCTTTATAATTATTTTATATTATGTTTTGGGTACGGATAACCTGAGAAGAAGAAATAAGTTCTTGCACTGCATAAATGAAAAACTCAAGTGATATAAACTCGGGGTTGTCGTCAGACTCTACGTAATGACGAAAGAATGCGAAAAGGGGAGAAAAAGATGGATTCATTTTTCCAAAGGAAATACACCTTAGTCGAAATCCACATTACATGGAGCCGAGAGTATAATAAGTCCTCTAAATTTTCATAGAGTACATATATATTTTTTTATTTTTTTTTTTTTATTTTTTTTTTTTTTTCCTGTCATCCCGAGCCGTCAACAAGCGAGACATCATCTTTTCTTTTGAGTACCTCTTCGAGGAGCTGTACAGAAAGGAACATGATGAAGGATCCACCCCGGTAGCCATGTCCGGCGCGACAATTTTATATGTAAACAGCAATCCCGCTGCGAAATAAAGGAAGTAGAAAGAATATGATCTGTCAAGTCGTGTAATATTTTATATTTAAACAGCAATCCCGCTGCGAAATAAAGGAAGCACAAAGAACATGATCAATCAGATATGGATGTAAGACATGTAGAGAGAGACATGCAAAATTTTGTTCCATACCATCGCAGAAGATGTGTCCCTTGTCCAATTGATAATCCTTTGACTTCCACGGGGACGACCAGCACTACCCTATTAAAGATTATGCTCCTGGAAAGACAAAAGAGCGGACCAGATTTGACTAAACTCCAGCACTTCAGCTAGAACCAAATATAATTTGTAAAACAATAGACACAATTTTGGCCACTTGGATAATATCGTGCATCGTGCTCTGTTGAACATGAAGTCTTCAATTGCTGAAGTACTTTCTATATGAAGTCTATCTGACCAAAACAACTTCAATTACACACATTTAAAAGATCTGATTCATGCACATGAAGCGTTAGAGATGATTCTTGACTCCCACGTTCTTAAGTTCAAAGGAGGACAGAACAGACCACCGCGAGCATGATCCATTGGCAAGACATGGATTTCTTACATTCAAATTTTGCCCAGCTTGAAGGAGTTTTGGAACAACGGTCTTGCTGTGATTCGCGAGAGTAGAGCAGGCTGAACAGATCCACTTTTCCGTCGATCGGTTTTATGGATGTATTGGACTCGCTCATTGGAGGTAACTTGGCCGCTCCATTGTCCTCCATATCAAATGAAAACTGCACCGAGGAAATTAAGGGCGACAAGTAAGATCAGTCTTGGGGCCAGTAAGCTATAGTTAAAATGTGGATCTCAAGATACAATGGTGAAACCAGAAATGGAACTTTTCACATTGATTAACATCATCACTTGGCTAGTTTGGTGAGAATTGCCATGTAATTGCTAGACAGACTTAACAGATGAAATTAGTCCATCTCTATTTCAAGTTTCATGATCAAAACGGGTACCGAAATGAAGCAAAATCTAAGAACATATTTTTGTGAAATTAAATTGAGTATTTTTCTTGGCCTGTTGAGACGTGTTCTTTTTTACTACACAAGTTGAGATAAGTCAGTTTGATTGGGGATTTGAACCCAGTTCCTTCCCCCCTTTACCCCGTTGACCACTGGGTGTGGCCTAGGTTAGGTGAAGCATAGTTTCTAGGACATACGAAAGAAGCCCCAAAGGCGTTGCTGTACATGAAAAACTTGCAAATGAATCTCTTCGGAGAGATGCTAAGAGGAATTTGAAGATACCCCTCGGTGTCTCGTTGGAGGTGGAAGTGCTGGTGCTACGTGCGATGTGAGAATCTCTTCTTCCAGAGAAAAGTTTCTCATCTTCTTTGGAATGCAAGCCTTTGATCCACCTTCTAAGGGTTTATTGGAGACTGGGCACAGATTGATGTCTCCAAAACCTGGCTGAGGTGCATCTTTTGCAGCCCATCTTTTCTCACTATACCTTATAACAAGCAAGCAGGTTGTAAACAAATTAGACACTGGAAATCATATCATTTTGTTAAATTCATCGTATGGCAGAGCAGGATATCTACTTGGTATAAATGAATTTCTGAATCTCACTTCTGTCATAATCTGGTGGAAGTTCTGCTTCCCAGTATTTGTTGGACCTCTTGTTTCCCATACCTTTCACAGTAATTCACAATATATGGAGCTATAAATATTTTAGTATATAAAGCTAAAGTCAAAACGGAATATACCAATAAGAAACCAATAATACGGAAAGCAACTTACTGCACGTTTAGATCAGATATACTTAAGTAAACCACAAAGAAAGGCTGAAGGACAAATGGCAATGGTCTGTAAATTAAGTTAATGAAGATTATAGTTGGGTTATTTACAAGCTAGCAACCGAAAAAAAAAGCATTTCACTGACCACTAGAATTGTAAAGAGTAATGGCCCCTTTCATTTTACTCTTACTCCCTGAGAAAATCACGTCATTTTGCTGCTATCTGTATTTTTTCAAGTTTCACAAGAAGACTCCGACCTGCTATCTTTATTTTTTTCAAGTTTTACAAGAGGACTCCGACAATGCCATAGAGTAAATCGAAAAACTGAGTTGGTGGCAAATTTTCTTACACTGCATAAAAGCAACCTGTTCTGGCAGCCATGTATCCAATGTAGTTGATCTAACCTACTTACAAAAAAAAACAAGCAAACCCATCATCAGATAATATGCTGTAGTCAGACAGGAGATGATTGGGACAAGAATATTAACAATAGCATGACAATGAAAATCTCTGTATGTGACCAGAGTTTGAGGTTGCAGTGTGCTGCTGCTGCTGGTTGCAGCTTGTAGTATATCCACATTCAAGCTCCACATGAAAACATAAAGTATGAGGAGAATCAACGAGGAGGTAAAATAATTCCAAATCCTAATCGTAATTTTCCTTTTTAAATGGACTCCTAGATGTATACACATCTGGAATTCAGTAGCATTGGTTCAAATCCTGAAGGATTACTAC
>MU090726.1:6870-21395 GCA_014858505.1 Corymbia citriodora subsp. variegata | reverse complement strand
CATAAAACTTGACCGACATAAGTCAATCAATCCTTTTCTTTTATGTCTATTGGTCTCAAGCAAGGTACGACATTCTGTTGCAATTAACCTGATGGCGAAAAAGTAACTTATCATTTCACTTTTGGGAAACGAGGAATATGGAAGTTGACTTCATATATTTAAAGAACATTTATGGACTTGACTGAGTAGAACTTCATTTCAACTTTTCATTGATCATTGATTCCAAATCACTATATACACTTGTCGTTTGAATATGTCAAATGCAGAATCTAACAAAAAATAGCAACAACAAAAGACCTCAAAAATCATAGACAACCTCAGTTGATCCATCAAACTAAACTACTACAACTCGATGTATTTCCTAACTTCATAGAGACTCCAACGGCTATTCCTAAGTATGACAAAATATGAAATTGCCTAGACTGCACTGCCAAATTACCTAACTCGGAGAATATTGCTTTGAAACAATCATTCATGCGGACCCGAACTTTCCAGACTGGTGCTTTAAACCTTCGTGAGGCAAAATCGAAGGGTGCCATCCAGTCTAAATGACCAAAGCTGGACCATGGCATCCTTTTCGAGTCCGTTCGGCTTGTGAGGATGTGCGACCGCATTCCACCGCTCGGTCAGCACATAAGAAAACGTTTTGCTCCCGTAACACCACTTTTTTTTAGTTGCAACCCCTGATGCAGTTCGAGACAGGGATCGATGAGCAAAACCCTAATGCCATCCTTGCTATCTAGAGTTCTGATCTCCTGGTCGCTCAAAAAACCTTGCAGTATTTGCGACTTGGGTATGGACAGTCTACTCTGACTTGGGTTCATATCGGTAGCAGACAGTTTTTTCTGCACCACAAGCCGCACCTCCCGACCACCCATCTCTATTACTTTGTCCATGAAGATTGTCGGCAATTCCCTTGGTTCCATCAGCTCCACGACATTTTTCTTCTGAATTTTCTTGGGTTTCTTGGAAACCCTATCCGAACCGTGGGTTTCGGTGGAATCGAATACCCGTGACCGCTTCTTGCAGTTCTGAGCGCCTCTCCAAGTTTCTTGCACGTTGGACAACTGGATCAGAATTTAGTTTCTGGGCTCGGAATGTTGGCCCTCAGGCTCTTGGCGACCTCTTCTTCCTAACAATCCATCCAACAATGGTCAGCCCGAAAGTGGTGGTTGCGACAGTAAACTTCTTCTCATCATCAAGTTCAGAGATGGAATGGGCGAGACCGAGCTTTCCCTCGGAGACGCATGTGTCACGGAGCCAAGGTTTCTGTGATCAATGAAACGCTCATGATCGAGGAAGAACGACCAAAACGCCCCTCGAAGGATTCAAGTGCTTCCAGAACATTCTGAGGGATAAACGATCTCATAATTGTGCCGTGATCTAGAATTTTCTCAGCATAAATGCTAGTAGGTGGTAGGTGCAATACAATCTCGTTCGCTGGATCAAAACTCGATCAATGATTGTAATCCGAGAGCCTCAAGTATAAGAAGAGGTGCCCTCCCCCTCATTTGTATTCATCAAACCATTTAGCAATCTAAATTCCTTTCTTTCGTTCAGAACTTCTCTCTCTAGTTTCTCTCTACAATCCGAGTGAGTTGAGTGATCAGTCGATCTGACGAAGGCTTGGCTTAGGCACCAATGATCCCAAGCGATCCAAAATAGCCTAAGTCGCCGCACGATCACAATCCCAAACGATCGGCCCGTGACACATGCAGCTATGTCCGCCAAGAAAAACAGAGACGAGAGATCGAATTCTATCTCTTTCTGTCCCATTGAAAGACGACCTATAAACTGAAGACAGACCACCACTGGAATACTTTGATTCCCCCGCTGTTGCCAAGAGACGAAGAGATGATGATGGTGAGTTTTCTCGCAGAGAGACAGAGAGAGCGACAGAGAGGGGGCCGAGAGATAGAGGGAGTGGGAAGAACATAGAAGTGTGGGGATTTCAACGGGCGACGGGCAATTGTTTAAGAATATGAACTCATCTTCGGATCATCGGAGAGACACAAGAATTTCAAATTAGGAAATATTAGGGCAAACAGCGACCGCGTGGCCTTTGAGACCGTTGTGACCATTTGAGTGCCTTCTGCCTAGTTGGACATAATCTCTCCCTTTGAAGTTTTGTCTGTGACTCTAGTTGGACTGGATAGGGCCAAAAATTTATTTTAAAAAAATATCGCTTATGTCATTTAAAAAAATGAATGAACCGAAAACATTTTTATTGCTCATGAAAATATTTAGATATAAAGTGTTGATAATAAAATTATATTTATTAACCGTTTATTTCAAACGATATAACAATTACTTTTTTAGAAAATATTTTTCAAATTGTTCATTTTCTATGAAATAAATGAAGCCTAGGTTGTTAGGATTTAGTATTAGATTTAGCATAGCTTAATTTAGTCAATATACATATCGTTTAGGGTTTTTAATAGACCTTTGATATAGTTTAGATTTAGGTTCAGTAATCTTTTAAAGAGTAAAGTGAATTTGATTGAAATTAGCTCATAAGGGTTTGCTATCTTGAGAATTAATAATGAGGCTTGCTCAACGCATATCAAGTTCCACTTTGTCTTTTACTCATTCTTTTAATATTGTTATTGATGAAGTCACTGTGATCCTTTTATATTGATGTTATGTCGTGATTTGTTTATTTTAGTTAAATGGTTAGGCTTCATTTTAAAATTATTATAAATACTAAAAACATTTCATGGACACTTAGCAAACAAGAACTTTAGGAATCATAATTACATAAGAGATTGTGTAGACACGTAGTTAACAAATAAAATCAAGTTAGGTACCAAAAGAGCACTAGTTAGACAATTAGTGTAATTAAGTCATCGATCATAAATGTCAAGTTGAATAGAAAGTAAGATATACTCCCATACCTCACTTAATTCCTAGTTGGCCTCAATAGGCTAGTGGCAACTCCAAATTAGGATAGAATTCTCGCAGATAAATAAATCAATTAAACTTCCCAAGTCGCACAAGATAAGGGCTATGGAGAATCAATGCTGATTAAGGACCATTGCTGTCCAACTTGCATTATCTCTAAACTTGTTTTTCCTTGTCGGGAGAGTCGCAATAATATCATGAAGAATTGAATTGTAGCTTTTTTTTGGCCTAGTTTTTGTTCTATAGTACAATTTGACAAGCATTGAGAAATGCCTATTTTCAGTATTTGCTACATCAATAAGGTAGGACAAAAGCAATGTTTGTGGATGGTTTTAATTTTGAAATCTTCACATACCGTCGGTATATGAAATTGGTTAATATACAGTTCTTGTTTGTGAGGGGGCGTACTAAATAGTTCTTACTAAAAAGTACATCGTATAATAGATGATGTAATTTAGCGAAATTTAAAATGATGTAACTCTGCAATTATTTGATTATGTGAACTATTCCATTTATTAGAAAAAAACTGGGTATCCTCAGTAACTTTAAAAACAAGTTTTGAAAATAGAGAAGAGATAAGCTCTCGAGTTTGTTACTTGCATACAGGCAATTTGATTAAGTGTAAAAAAAAATTCCTGAAATAAGAACATTCAATAAATTAAAGTGGAAGCGATTAAAAATCAAAAGGAACAAAAAGTATATATTACTGTCTATAATTATTATTATTTTTGATGACCGAGGACTCCACCTGGGCCCCCTCGCGCTCGGCAAGCACTAAGGAACCGGGTGCCTATACCTCAGGCCAATGCAAGCTAGCCACCACACTCACACCAGCAATTTAAGTCACCTAGCGAACGCCGGGGTTCGAACCTTGCACCTTTTGCGAAAGGCACAATGCTCAAACCAACGACGCCACCACAGCGGGTGGTTACTGTCTATAATTATTTATAACTTATGGACCTGTTTTTTTCCTACTTTTTCAAATTCGATTAAGACAAATAAACAATGAAATTGAAAAAGTTTGAAAAGTTGAAAGGGATAGTGCTTGCTTGAAGAGAAGCTTCTTCATAATGAGTATATATTTTTTCCAACTTTCAAATTTCACTCAATTTAGATAAAAGCATTCAATTCAGCATATCTGTTTAACAAGAAAACCAATGCACGTATCCACTTAATAAAAATTTCTTATATAATATAATGTAATACAATATTATATATAAGGGATGCGTTGACACCTCAAATTTTGACATGTCAAAAAGGTCAAAAGTACGAAGTTAATCGACTTTGACCTTTATGGACTGACTTTGGTCTAGATTTATTTTTTCTATTATTAACATTTTATTTAATTTATTTTTCTTTGATTCTCTACCTTTTTCATTTTTCCACAATAATTAAGGATAAAAGAGAAATTTCCTAAAAAGGTGAAATGAAAATATACTTTCACCTCTTAAAAGTCATGTGCATTGCACATGTTCACTAGACAAAATAATGGAGAGTTAATGGCCTTAAAAAATGAAAGTTAAAGGGAGGATTGCACGATAGTTAAGAAGTTTGGGGACAAATGTGTACTACCTCTAAAGTTTGGGGGGTTTCAAATAATTACTAAAGTTATTTTAATTAACTTTATACCGTCANAAAGGTTCAGCATACCCCGTTTGCCGAGAGAAAATGGGACATATTTGTATTTGACCAAAAGCATTATTTGTCTCCTCGTTGTTCACGAGTGCCCATGTGATTTGTGATCTTCCATTGAGAGACAAGAAGAATATGTTCAGTAAGTAACCATCGAATCTAAGCAGTAAGTGAATTTATAAATCCTAAAGCTCTCTCAAAGGAACCAATGCAATCAGTGGATCAAAATTCGAATCTTCAAAAGTGCAGAAGCATTAGACCTTTCTATAGAGACTGATAAGGCGAACAATTATTGTATGACATTCTTGATTAAGTGCGAAACATCGTGTGGCTTTGAATCAATTAAATGACAAGGATATTGCCAGTCAAAGATTGTTAAAGAAAAAGGCTATACATCTAAAAGGACATAAAAAAGGAAACGTGTCATCACAGGGGATCTGAGCTTCTCAATTCACTCATGAATAAACTCAAGCATCCACCTGTAATTGAAAAGAAAGACCATATACAGTTCTTGTTTGTGAGGGGGCGTCCTAAATAGTTCTTACTAAAAGGTACATCGTATAATATGATGTAATTTAGCGAAATTTAAAATCATGTAACTCTGCAATTATTTAATTATGTGAACTATTCCATTTATTAGAAAAAACTGGGTCCTTAGTAACTTTAAAAACAAGTTTTGAAAATGGAGAAGATAAGCTCTCGAGTTTGTTACTTGCATACAAGCAATTTGATTAAATGTAAAAAAATTCCTGAAATAAGAACATTCAATAAATTAAAGTGGAAGCGATAAAAAATCAAAAGGAACAAAAAGTATATATTACTGTCTATAAATTATTTATAACTTATGGACCTGTTTTTTTCCTACTTTTTCAATTCGATTAAGACAAATAAACAATGAAATTGAAAAAGTTTGAAAAGTTGAAAGGGATAGTGCTTGCTTGAAGAGAAGCTTCTTCATAATGAGTATATATTTTTTCCAACTTTCAAATTTCACTCAATTTAGATAAAAGCATTCAATTCAGCATATCTGTTTAACAAGAAAACCAATGCACGTATCCACTTAATAAAAATTTCTTATATAATATAATGTAATACAATATTATATATAAGGGATGCGTTGACACCTCAAATTTTGACATGTCAAAAAGGTCAAAAGTACGAAGTTAATCGACTTTGACCTTTATGGACTGACTTTGGTCTAGATTTATTTTTTCTATTATTAACATTTTATTTAATTTATTTTTCTTTGATTCTCTACCTTTTTCATTTTTCCACAATAATTAAGGATAAAAGAGAAATTTCCTAAAAAGGTGAAATGAAAATATACTTTCACCTCTTAAAAGTCATGTGCATTGCACATGTTCACTAGACAAAATAATGGAGAGTTAATGGCCTTAAAAAATGAAAGTTAAAGGGAGGATTGCACGATAGTTAAGAAGTTTGGGGACAAATGTGTACTACCTCTAAAGTTTGGGGGGTTTCAAATAATTACTAAAGTTATTTTAATTAACTTTATACCGTCACATTTTGTTACCTCGACAATAGTACCCGCGGAAAGAATTGTCTTTTGATAGGAATCTACCTAACAATTTTGAATCGGCGATGATCCTCATATGTTATCTAGCGAAAGAATATGTTGTTTCTATGGAAAATCAAACTTCCTCATTATTTTCTATGTTGTCACGTATGTTTTATTACAAATTTTATTTAACTTTAGGTCCATTTGTTTCATGAAAAATGGGTGATTTGGAAAATATTTTTCTAAAAATGATTGTTTGCATCGCTTATAAAAATGAATAAACAAAAAAATAGATATAAATTATTGTTGATTATATAAATATTTTGTTAATTAATTATTTCAAGCAATATAAAAAATTATTTTTGGAAAAATATTTTTTAAATTATACATTTTCTGTGAAATAAAAGCATCTTTTATTTCTCTTACACACTTAGGTCCGTCTGAAAAGACAAAGTATGGAGGGAGAAATGAAAATTGGTAGAGAATCGGCACATTGACAAGCCAATATTACTATGTTGTCCTTGTCTCTTAAGAAAAATCACATAAAGATTTGCACGTGAGTTGCACAATTACTTTGAAACTTGAAGTATATTAAAGAAAAGAAATAAATCTAAATCCACCAATGGATTAGAGGTGCAACTCTTGAGTAGAGGTGTTAATATGGGTCTTGACTCATATTATGACCCACTTTTAGTTAAATAGGTCAAATATAGGTCAAGTGAAAGTTAAATATGGGTTGAGTGAGTTATTAGGTAGACCTATCATCTCTCTCCTTCCATCCCCCTCCTCTATGTATTCTCGACCTCCGTTACCGATCCCACCATCACGCCATCGTCACCATTGCCAATCCTGAGCTCGCCGTCGCCGACTGGAGCTTACCCTGGATCTAGGTAGGCGAGCCGCAACAAAGCCGGAGCTCGGCCTAGATCTAGACAGGCGAGTCGCGAGATCGCTGGCTTTGGCCGAGCTGCGACTCACCCAGATCTGGGTAAGCGAGCCCCGAACTCGGTGACCGCAATAAAGTTCGTAGCTCGCAAGATTCGGGTGAGCCCAAGCTTGACCACTGCCAGCAATCTTGGCAAAGCCTAGATCGACCGAGCCTTGAGTTCATCAGCTTTGGTTGAGTTTGGGCTTGCTGGCCTACGTCTTGGTCAGTCGCCATCAGGCAGCACTAGTAGAGGAAAAGGGGGGGAAAAAAAAAGAGAAAAGAAAGGGAAAATAAAAATAAAAATAAAATAAAATAATTAATAAATTCAATTCTTTTAAAATAATTAAAAAATCAATTTAAAAAAAAATTCCTCAAACTATTTCAATTTATTTGATGTGAAATTTTATTTAAATAATTTATATGGGAAAAGTTTAAAGTGGATTAAATAAATGGGAGTAGATTTTCTTAAATTAAGTTAAATATTAATATGTGTTGATAATATGGGTCGGGTATAGGTCGGGTCGGTTATAGGTCATCAAATTTATAATGCATGAAAATGGGTCAAAACAGGTTAAATAGGTCGATGTAAGTCGAAGCATTTTCGACCCGACCCAAACCCGACCCCACCCACCCATTTGACACCCCTACTCTTGAGACACCCGATATTAGTATTCATAAATTACCAAAATTATTCTTATATACTCAAAAGTGGTTTTTCAAATAATGTCATATATAGATAGATTATTTCATTAGAAATCTATTTGCTAAGAATTTCCAATGAATACACTCCAATATAAGTCTCAGGATCCCAAGGTCTTGGGCACCATCATCGAAGACTCGAGCATAGACACCAAGGCATGGACTTGGCTATGAGGGTCCTAAACCTAGGTGCCAAGGTTCTCAGCTCAGGCGTTGGGCGTAGGCCCTAGTCTTGAGGGACCCAAGCCCTGCTGCCGAGGTCGCCAAGTTCCCAAGTCTAGCACCAGGGTCCCAATCGCAGGAGCCAGGTTTTCTATGACCTAGTCCAAGCACGGTCACTAGGGATAGATCTCCAGTAAGTTTCCAAGAATGCAGCTAGTTAAATGACACGTGTACAAGAGGATATTAATCTGAGGATTTTTGGATTTAGGTACATATATCTTTATCAATTCTCACAGCTCTGATTATCTTATCGTTGATAATGAGATAAGGATGGGGATTAGCTTTTGTGACTTGCATGTAAGTAAAATGTGAATTATATTATAAAAATGAAATCTTCCAATTTAATATTGCTGTACATCAAGGAAATAGCTTGAAGTATTATTGAGCAGAAGTATATGAAAACGAACACGTACATGACGTAATCACACTACAAAAATGTAATCTTTTTTAAACTTTATAATGTCTATGTATATGTGAAACACCAGTAGTCATAATCTCAAATATTTTATCAACATCTGCTGTGAGAGAAGAATTACTTACATGGCAATCTACATTGTTTTCGTAAGATTTTCATTGTTGAGAAATATTATTAAGCATGGATGAAGCCAATCTTAATTAAAAATTTTGACAAAAAATTTATGCTAAAACATAACCTTTAGAATTTGTATAATTATAATCAAGAGTCATCACTAAAAAAAATGTCTCTTGTCCAAATACTTATTTGTGTTCATAAGAAAAATTCGAGAACAAGATTTACAGAATTTTAAACTTATTCAAAATTCTTGTGTTTTTTTTTTTTTTTTGACTCCGCATATGGTCTATGATTTTGGCTTCCCTCCCCCATCTTCAACCTAAAGAGTGGCTCCATCCTTAATTAAGTTCTAATCATGATTGGACGGGTTACAGTATATTCAATTTTTATCATTGATTTCAACTATAATTAAAACTATCCTGTACAAATTAAAATGCAGATTATTGTAGTTAATTTAATGTATTTTCTTAATTACATTCTATTTTTTTGTGAATTATTATCTAATTATAGAGCTAATTATAAAGTAGTGTGATTTAACGATTTCTACCACTAATCAGTCATAACCATCAAGAATGGGGTTATCTGAATTTCATAATAATGAGAACTATATTTAGTAAAACAAGTTAATTTTAAGCATAATGTATTAATAAAGACCCTTGTGATTTTCGAAGTACGAAATTGAAGATGTTCCCGGTTGCATTAGGAATAGCTAATCCCGTTGACTTGGTTCTGCACTAAAAAGAAAGAGCAACCGTTAGATCAGGAGTGCTGAGAAAAATGAAATGTCAACAACTTGCTCGGCCTCAGTCAAGAAGAAAAGAGAAACGAAGTTGAAATTTTCAAGATGGAAGCAGTATTCTTCTTTGAGATTTGCTCATTTGAGCTATAAGAATGTTACTGGATTTGTTTATTTTTCGGAAATGCGAAACCCCGTGGATTATTTGGTAGGTTTGCTCGTGCTCTGTGTCGTCTTGCTGAGAGAGGCATGGAGTTGAAAACATGGAATGTTTAGCGTTGGAAAGAAAGAGAGATACGTCAAAGTGGATGTTGTCTCTTCCTTCGAGATTTTGCTTGTTACTCTGATTGGAATGTATAGGTCGAGATTTTGATTTACATGGATGGCTTTCCAGATTGTGAAGAGGGTCGGATTTGTCTTAGTAAGAGAGAGATAGGGCCGGATTGCTGATGGTACCCTGTCGCATGAGACTTTCTTTGCCGGCTTGTTTTGTTTAACTTTTTGTTTATCTATTTATCATTTTGGTTTGGTCATCATCATATATGCTACTGCTCTTGATTCTGCAACCTTTACAATTCCAAAGTACCTTATTTTTTAACTGTCGGTTCATTTGGGTTATGTTGTGTCTAGCAGGGAAGCATGGTGATACATTGGCATTTTGCAGACACTAATAAGATATTTCCACGTCAAGTAGAGATGGTAATAGAGTAGATGGTAATTTTTTTTAAGCAATAATGAATGGTAATTAACCTTTTCTAATATTCCTGAGATAATAAGACTTATTTTATCTCCATTAACTGATATCTAACTATAGTCATCTGATGTTGGATTACCGAGACATGCAAATTGGTAAAGCGGACCTTCATTTTAAACTCACACAAAAGAATTCATCTTGAAGCTCTCAGAGTGATGACGAATGTGACGTTGTGGACCTATGTGAGAAGCTGTCTATAACAACAGTTCACACCCCAGCAGCTACATTGGATTCAAGGAATTAGATGCATGAAAGCAAGGATAATAGTTTCCGACATTGAATTCCTCCATCAAGCAAGTGCAAATGATTTGCCTTAGACTGAGCTACTCAGAAGTGCTTATCCTTCTTTAGGTTTCCAGAGTTTAGGAAGATCATTAGAATGGTATGTCGCCGGTTCTAAGCGCCTCTCCCATGGAAGGAGTCCAAAGGATGCTCATAGAAGTCTGCCAATGAGGACTTCATTGAAGTCAGGTCAATAGCTTATACGCAAAAATATGTGCCTAATCTGTCCAGGCCTATGAGTAATGCCTAATGGGAAAAGCTCAACACTAAAGTTCTTTCTTCAAAGCTTCATTTGAAAGTTGAAACCTTACAGGTGAATGTTAAGAGCGTGGTGGCCTTCATTCTACTCTCCTCCCCGGTATCTTCCTTAAAAGCTTCTTCGAAATTTGCAAAGTTTATACAAACTTTTGGTCATTGCGGTTATGATGTAGGACGAAGTGCTCTAGCATCGTGCTTTTTTCTAGGAAAAAGGAAACCAATTTTTTTCCTCTTGGGAGCAAGGGCTTGGCTTATATTTCTTTCACTTTACATTTGTCAATCAATTCATGAACTTCAATGTGTCCCAATTTTTTCAACCGGGTGTGAGTTATAACTTGTGCTTTGGATTTAAGAGAGTTTTGGAGAGCATTAATGTTGTACCGCCACATCATGCTCATGCCACCTACTCACCGTTAATGCACTCATGTTTTGTAGGTTTTGCTCAAAAGACTAGTTCTAACTTTTGATCGATGCTAAGATAGATATGGTTTAACAACTTCAACGGCAATAACGTCTTTCCTCGAATGAGGTAGGAGTTAATTTGTTTAAAGACGGGTTGAAGGTATAACAGGGTGCTTATCTCATTGTAACTTGCTCTTTGCCTCTCCCCTATAAACCCTTTTATTAACATTTACTTTTTTGGCTAGGTTAAAAATAACCTCTGAACATCTCCTTTTGGCAGTAACCATGCTAATTCTGAGCAACCTCCTTCTTGTAATAAATTCAAACCACTGGCAAAATGGTGCAGGGTGTATGAGTCTGCAAGACTCCCCCTTTTGCTTCATCAATTTCTTCCCTTGACTCTGATATTGGACAGGGTGAAGCACAACTACTGATTCCATGACTCCCAGGTGGGTTTCATGTGCGAATCCCATAAAATCGATGATTGTAATTTACTTAGTTTATTGAAATAGGTCAAGTTTAAAAAATTCTCCCTCTCTCCTAGTCCAAAGAAGCATTTTTCATTGCTATCAAGTACAATTAATTTTGGTGAGCCTTAGACCTACCAATGCACTTCACTTCCATGTCCCAACTCTTAAGCTACTCTCACCGATTCTTTAAGATTTATTCCTAAGTTATCACTTACAAGAAAAAAAAAGCACTATTAATTTGAGTTGGAAGCTTATCTACCTAAAATAAATTTAGAGGGGGAGCATTTCTTAGTAAGGCGAGGGGAGTTCATTATCCGCATCCATTATTATTCCTTCTAGTTTATTTTCCCTCCCAATTAAGTTAAATGAAACTATCTTAAGTAGATAATATACCATAAATCATAGTCACGCAGGTCGAGATGTGTCAGTTAGCCATCGAAAAAGGCCAAAAAAGAAAAATAAAGGAAAATAAATCCGAAAAGGAGGATAAAAAAGGAAAGGCGGTGAAGTTCCCTTTCCGCTCCAGCAGTGGCGCCAGAGAAAAAATGGGTTTGTACCGCTCTTTCGAAACCGACACCATTCCAGCTTCTTCACCGCCCGCCCAACGTCCTCCTCCGATCCTTGTCGATCGACCGTTTCTTTAACTCCGTCCGGCGTCGCCGTCGTCTCTCCCCTGGCGTTTATCGCCTCACAGAAACGCCGGCCCTCCTCCTGCCACCGTCGTGGATTGCGCCGCCGCGTTCGCTGACCTTGAAACGTCATCTGTTATCGCGGCCTGTGTGATGTGTTGGGCTCGCCTAGGTTTTCTTTCTATGCGGATGCGGAAATGAGTGAGGCAGAGTTGCCATCGCTCTCGGGCGAAGTGGCCAGGTTTGGCCCTCATCAATCCGCAAGATCCCTTGAAGTTTGGGAAGTGAGGGTTTGCGCATGGTTTCTCTAGCGGTCGAGCTGTGGCATTCTTCTTTGAGATTCGCCTCAATGAATGTTACTGGGTTTGTCTGATTATTATATAAGAAAGCGAAGTCCCGTGGTTTATTCGGTCATTTCGCTTGTGCTCTGTGTCGTTTTGCTGAGAGAGAAATGTTGTCGGCAAGCAGGGGTTGACTGATTTTGGGCTTTTATTAGTTGAATTAAGTTTGGAATATCTAACATGGTGCAGAAAGAGAGCCAGCCACATCGAAGTGGACGTAGTCTCTCCCTTTGAAATCTTCTCTATTACTCTGGTTGGACTGTATAGGTCGCTTTCTAGGTGGTGAAGAGGGCATGAGTTGTTTCAGATGCTTCATATGCAGATTTGGTGCCAGGCATCGGGAGTAAGTGCTCAGTAAAGAGGTAGATCAGGCTGTAATGCTCTGTTACCTAGAGACGGCTTTAGTAGTAAAAGGACCTCTCATTCTAATGAGGATTTTGTACCCGGCTTTGCTCTGGCTTGTTTTGTTCAATTTTTCTTCTCAATTAATACATCTTTGGGAGTTAGTCCTCATAAAATCTGCGCTTGCCACTTGTTGATTCTGCAACCTTTCCAACTCCAAAGGACATAATTTTTCACTGTTGGTTCATTTGGGTTAGTTTGTGGGTAGGACAGTAGTGTGCTGATATGTTGGCATTTTGCAGATATCAAGGAAATATTTCCATGTCAAGTAGAGGTGGTAGTAATGGAGTAAATGGTAATGAAAGTTCTCTAACTTTTTTGTGATAGTAGAACTTTTGTTATCTTCATTAACTTATATTTAACTATAATCATCTGCTATTGGATTACCAAAACATGCGAATTGGTAAAGAGGACCTTCGTTTCAAGCTCATGCAAAAGATTCAATTTGAAGAACTCTGAGTGATGACGAAGGTGATGTTGTGGATCTCTGTGAGAAGCTGTGTAAAACAGTTCACACTCCAACAACTGCACTTGATTTAAGGCTGTGGGATGTATGAAAGGAAGGATGTGGGTCGAATCCCTCCATCAAGAAGTAATATGATTTGCCTCGTTCTTATCCTTCTTTAGGTTTCTAGAGTTTGAGATGAAGATTTCTGGGAAGGTGTATTGCCAGTTCTAGGGGCCTGTCCCTCGCAAGGAGTTGAGAGATGTCCATAGAAAGTTGCCAATGAGGACATAGTTGAAGTCAGGCAATTGCTTATATGTCAAAATATGTGCTTGATCCTTCCAGGCCTATTACTAGTAGTGAGGCTCACATGACAAACTCCACATGTACTTAGAGTTTAACCGCCAGGTTCGGGATGGATTGGTGTGCTTCCTCTACTGCTTGAGTAAGGCCAGTAGCAACGGTTCTGGGTCAGGCTCATCCTCCAAGCACTGTTGCGCAGAAAAGCTCATATTTGGAATGCAGCTTCTTGCCTTTTTGAATCATTCCAGTTACTTTTACTCTGCAGAAACTTATACAGAGTGACTAATTGTATTGGGCCAGTTTTTACATAGATAATTTTTTGCTGGTTCTTGTTATTTTTTGCTGCATCCATTTCTGTTAACTTTTAATTTGGCCAGATTCTGGGAGCATGCTGATGATGCTGCATCGATTGAAGGAGAACCTCTAGCCACAGTGTCGCTACTCTAGAAAGAAGCAGAGTAACTATGGAGCAGTGACAATATGTCCCGGTACCAAGGTTCCTGAACAAAGAGCAAGCTCAGATACCCGGAATTGGAAAAGTATTCATCACCGGGCCTGTGTACCCATCTTTTGCCACATTTCTAGGTTTGTGATCAATTCCGAGCAGTTCTCTAAGCTCCTTTGTGAACATAATACTTCTTTTATACCTACCCAAATGGTCAGAATCAATCAATCCTTTTCTTTTATATCTCTTGGTCTCAAGCAAGGTAAAGCATATTCTCTTGCAATTAACCTGATGGCGAATAGTAACTTATCATTTCACTTTTGGTAAACGAGGAATATGGAAGTTGACTTCATATATTTAAAGAACATTTATGGACTTGACTGAGTAGAACTTCATTTCAACTTTTCATTGATCATTGATTCCAAATCACTATATACACTTGTCGTTTGAATATGTCAAATGCAGAATCTAACAAAAAATAGCAACAACAAAAGACCTCAAAAATCATAGACAACCTCAGTTGATCCATCAAACTAAACTACTACAACTCGATGTATTTCCTAACTTCATAGAGACTCCAACGGCTATTCCTAAGTATGACAAAATATGAAATTGCCTAGACTGC
>MU090725.1:0-21400 GCA_014858505.1 Corymbia citriodora subsp. variegata | reverse complement strand
GATCCTTTATATCGCTTGGAATAATTAATCAATGAAAATTATCTACACTATCGACAACAATTTTTGTCCAAACATTTTCGTGCATGATGAAAATACTTTTTGTTCATTTATTTTTGTAAGAAATGAAAGTGATCATTTGGCTTCATTTGTTTCACAAAAATGAATAATTTGAAAAATATTTTGATAAAAATAATTGCTTATATATCTTAAAATAATTAGTCAATGAAAATTGTTTTCATTACCGAGAACAATTTATGTCTCGACATTTTCGTGTATAATGAAAATACGTTTCATCCATTTATTTTTGCAAACAATTAAAGTGATCATTTGGCTTCATTTGTTTCACGAAAAATAAATAATTTAATGATCTCTTGTATCTTTTGAAACACTTAGTTAATGAAAATTATTTTCATTACTGACAACAATTTATGTTTAAATATGTTCATATATGATGAAAAAAAAATTTGTTCATTCATTTTTGTAATGTAAGCGATACAAGCGATTATTTTTTTGAAAAATATTTTTTGAATAATTGATGTTCCGTGAAACAAAAGGAGCAATGTTTTTCAAGACACTCATTTTCCACAAAGCAAGTACACCCAAATTTAATATAAGAAAGCAAACTCAAAGCACGTGTTACTTGATCATTAGTACAAAAATTCCCATGAGATGACGGACATTCTTGGAAACTTTAGGATAAATCTCTCCATTAGGCTTACGTTCGCCCGGATGCTTCTTGTCGAAGTCTCAATTGTGCCCGCCTGGATCGCCCACTTTATCACTTTCAAGTCATATTATTCTCGATACGCATCATTGCAGCATATCGACATATCTTTTCATCGAACGTTGCTGGTATAATCTCGATTCGTCTCCATGATACGGTTCGCATGGATAACGATACGTTCGTTCTTCGAGCATTTGGACTGCTTTGGGGTTTTCTTTTTCTAGGTTTTGTTCTACGTGAGTGCATTAAGAGTTTCCAAGATACGGTGCACTTGGACCACGATTCGTCCTTCAAGCATTTGGACAGCTTTAGGGTTTTCTTTTTTTGAGGTTTTGTTCTACGTGAGTGCATTAGAGTTCTTTTATTTTTTTGGTCAGTCTTACTTTAACTCTCAACTTACTTTTAATTTTGTCTTGCATCTTTGCAAGACACAGCAGTCAAAATCCACATCTGAAATTAAACGTCGCCATCTCAACTCTTATCTCGAACTCTTGACATTTCTCTCTTTACGTGAGAATGATGCATTAGAGTTTTACTGATTTATTCCTAATAGCTGAATCATGTGATTTCCTTGCGCAATGAGGCACATGCTAACATGGTGGTGGTGGAAACTGGAAAGTCTACTTTTCAATGTGATGCACAAGGTGGACAAACACTAGAACTCTCTACATGATGGTGACAAAGCTTCCTTATCACCATGGTAATGGACAATCTATGAAAATCTCAGGAACTGTGCAACTCAAATTTTAAATAGATGAGGGTATTTATACTCGGAGCATACTTCAGCACATTGTATGTCATTACTAATATGAGAGGATGGCCGAAAATCTCTTAAATTTATTGTATGGCTATCAATTCAACCGTAAATCTTTTGATGATTTTTCATTATGGTCATTTTAGCTAACTTTGGCTGGAAATCATTTACCTAGACGACTTTTGCAATTTTTTTGAGGAATTTTTGAATTTTTTTCCTTTTTTCCTATTTCTTGTATTTTCCTTGTATTTCCTTATCCCCCCACCCCAGCCCACCCCACCCAAACACCAATAGCTGGCCACAGGAGGCCCTAGCAATCGATGGAAGGAAAGAAAAGAAAAAAAATTCAAAAACTTTTTCAAAATTTGCAAAAATCATCAACTTAAGCAATTGGCAGTCAAATTATCAAAATAAATTTAGAATTTTAATTGATCGAATTAAAAATTTAAGATTGAATAATTACTATATAATAAATTTAAAACTTTAATTGATAATTTTTCCGTACATATGAGGGGTCAAAATTACTGCAGTCATTTGGTAGTGATTACATGATATCTACGAGATGGTACGATTGGCAAGATAGGCCGACAAAGCATCAATCGGATAAGATGTTTGGTGGGCGTGGCTCAGTTTTTCAAGAATCCCTATCTCATAGACGGAAAGCGTGCAGTGGGCAACGAATTCCAAAGAGATTTCCCGGATAGCGCCAAATGCAAATTTCGCTACGAGACACGAGCGACGTCGCCATCGGTTTTATCTATCAGATCTCTCAAAGTCTAACGCTCACCTCTCTTTTGGATTTTACCCGGGCTCTGGCACTTTTGCAGTAACATTTGACTTGGGCATAAGTACATAGATAATGACCCTGAGAATGATGTGAAATCTACAGCAAACAGAAGATAAAACCAAGTGGGGACAAAAATCCTCAAATTATTTTAAAAGTGGGTGTGTCCAATTGGAGCTCCCTTCTTAAAAGAAATAGTACAAGCTCAGTCCAGATGCGAAAAGTTATTATAGCATCTCACTCAATAGTAATTAATGCTAAAATTCTGACATCGTCACTATTGAAATACTGACATCATGATTATTGAAATTATTGAAATACTGACATCGTGATTATTTCATGACTCCTGAAATACTGACATTGTAATTACTTTTACTATTGAAGACTCGTTTCGTCTCTAGGTAGATATTTTTCTTCTTCGCTTATGAACGAATACGGGAAGTGACATTGTGAGATCTTTCATATCAAGGCGGATCTCTTATATGTTTCTTTTCTCTTGAAAGACCTATTCAAATCCAAAATTATTTTAAAAGTGGCGCATCGAATTAGTTTGTAGAACTCTCTTTTATAAAACGAATAACAACAGACAAAAGCTCAACCACTGTCGTTAGAAAACCTCCTCAATGGGAAGCAAAGTGGATGTTGCTGGAGCAGAATAATATATGCCAAAGCCACTAAACGCTCATCAATCAATGGAAGTGAAAGAAACAGAAAAGGCTAGGGTTAGATATTTTATCTTTTTTCATGCATTAATCTTGGGGTTTATAGAATTGAAGCACCACCATTGATGTTGGGCTCTGGAAAGTAGAGGACAAGGGGTGTTCTATTACAGTCCAAAGTGGCTTATCTCATGGAGACAATCATGAATACCCAAAAAGAAAGAAAAAGAAGAAAACATTGATTTGGATGGGCTCGTGATGCTTCTAGCGATGGCATTTACTAGACCATTCATTTATGGCAGATAGTGTGATGAAGAGTCAAAGGAAGGTGCCCGCGTAGATGCGGCTAGTGCAACTTGCTAGGTGTCGTTTTGACTTTCCGATGGCTGCTCCATGAATGGACCAAGAGGTGGGGGGAGAAGAACCGAACAAAAAAGAAGACAATTCCAATTACGAAACTAATTCATGATTTAGTTTTGCCCATGTATACAACACTGATATGATTGCCATGGGGAAGATGAGACCTGATTAGGGCAGGGCAATTTATGACACGCGTTAACATGACTCAAACAAGACAAGTCATCAGCAAGTTAGGTTCGGTCAATCATGTTCGTGTTAATTTCATGTTAATCCACAAGGCACGGTTAGCAATCGTGTCGTATTCATTTTAATCTACTAGACATGAAATTGACATGGATACCCATTTAAATTAATGAGTTAATGTTGACATGACATGGATGTGACCCGTTTCAACATAATTAGTAGAAGACTATAATTTTCATGCTATTCACTAATGAAATTAAAATTGATGATGTTCAATCAATCATGAGCATGTTGTTTAATTTAATTTGATCATATTTCATTGACGGATGCTTAATGAAAAACTAAGGATATTTCGTGCCAAGTTCACCTCAATCAATTGATTTTATGTCATCATAAGTTATGCAAACCGTGTTGCCCGCTAAATTGTTATTCAATGTGTTAAGACTGATCGTGTTATGTTGACCATGTTCGTGTGACACAAATTGACCCGATCAACTAATCATGTCATGCTTCAGTTGACCTGTTTTGTAGTATAATCTTATGTCAATACAACACGAACATGAGCTGCAAATACAAATTCCCACCCCCAGGATCTAACCCATGGTCCTTTCCCCATATCTTGAGACCGTCCCGCGCAGCTTCGTATGGGCATTATCTGTCACGTACACTGATCAGTTATAACATTTCCGCTACTTAATTCCTTTTTCACTAAGGTACTGCAATAAGCTAGGGTTACCGAGTTCCCGGCCAACCCAAATTCAGAGGGTTCATAGAGAAGTTTCCGATCGAGAAAGAGGTTAGTGAAGTGTCATCTCAAATCCTTCCCGCTACCAATTCTAATACCACCTCCTCTCCCTCTCTCCCGCCTCTATGTTTACGATTTATAGCAGCTGGAGCCACTTCTATATAATCCAATGTTAACTTTCACATGACGCACATCCAACGATAACGTTAGATAAAGGGACGGGAGGTGGGTATGAAAGGCGGATTCGGGCCCGCCCCCGAGTGGCAACACTAGATGAAGGGACAGGAGGTGTTTATGAAAGGCGGATTCGGGCCCGCCTCCCGATTTTGCCTTACTTTCAACAACTACTTGCCGCGCGTGCAAGGATCAAATCATCCTACTTAACTTTTTAAGTACTAATGGCCCTGTGGTTGAATTCCTAGATTTCTATTGCCTCAGTATCAAGATCAACTTCCATTTATCTCGCTTTCGGCACCGATTCGAAGGCTTTAAGCTTTTGGATTGGTCTGGCGGCAACCTCATAGTTCAACACTTCCCATTACTTCTTTACTCTTTTTGAAAGCAAGATTCGACTTCCGTCAGCCTCCTCGTTCCCTTATCTTACTGAAAAGTGACCTCGATTATGGGCTTTTTGAGTTTAAGAGTGGAAAAGAGAGCCGAAAGATTCAACGAACTTACTCCCACAGGACGGTCCGTGCCAAGTTGAAAGACTAACTCAACTCTCGAATTATCATTGCCTTAAGACTTCTTTTTCTGCTTTTTCTTGTTTGATCATGTCTTTGATAGACTTGGAAAAAGTACAAAGTTGTGTGAGTCACCCGCGAGTCGTAGGATGAACGACTAGGCGCCGCCGGACTGATTTGCCAACCTCCAGAAACAAGAATCCAACCACGTCTTGGCTATGCTGAGAAACAAGATGGGAGGAAAAGGAAACAAGATTGGAATGGGTAGTTTTACACCTGGAGATTATTGCCAGGTACACAGTTCAGAACACAAATGGACAGTGGTTTTAGCCACTACAGCTTCAAAGCACACTTCAAGCGACAATGCGGCAACGCTTGCATTCCAAGCTGATGTCGAAAATAGCTGACATTAATGATTATGCCGCCTATTTGGTTACCAAGAGGTAATGGCTAAACTATGCCAACTAGACTCCACTGTAACTCCAAGACTTTTCTTATGACCGGAAGGCATAACAGGTGACATCAAATCACTCAACTCGGTCGTCGAAATAATTGCTCCCTATCACTACACAACCACTTTCCACGTGATGAACAAGTTCGTCTAAGTCAGCCAATGTACAGTGGTGTGCAGAGATGGGTAGAACTACATGAAAGGCAGATTTAACATGAAGATATTCTAACATTAACATTCTGAATCTTTACAACTATTGCCGACATTCTGCTAATATTTGGACAAAGCAACCTAGCGCGAGTTAAATGTTGATCTTCTACATCTTTACAATGAAACACCAAGAATACAGAAGAAAACTAAATACGGCCGACAACCACTATGGACTAACGCTATCAGTAAATATAACCATGCCATGGTGCAGATCATGGATTCCGAATCAAGGCAAATCTCTACCAAATGCCATTTTCTTCTTTTGGGCTGGCAGATTGCAGATTGTTGCATCTCCACTAAGTGAAGGATGAGAGGATAGAAAAGAGCACGGACAGCTTAAAAAATAAAACATTCGTAGGTAGCCGCTAAGGATTAAGCACCTCTTTGTCGCTTTTTCCCTGACTTCAACCCACTTCCCAGTACTTTGGATGGGACCAACTTCTCTTCATTGGTTTCAGTTTCTGCAGAATCCACTGAGTCATTGTCCAAGATTCTCTCTTTCGCCTTCAATAAACCAGTCTTTAGCTTGTCAGATCCATTAGACTTCAACTTCTCAGGCTTTCCACTACTCTTGAGTTCACTGCCTTTGGAAGCAATCTTTGAGCCTTTCTTAGATTTTGTGGTCACAGAGGATTCTTCCCCAGACTTTGTCGCAGCATGAGGCGTGCTAGGGTCTTCATCCTTGAGTTTGCCGGTCTTAGTCATCTTATTCAATGCAGCACTGCCAGACTTAGAACCATTTTCACTGGTGCGATCCTTAGATTTACCAACACCATCTTTCTCAAATTTGCCATCAGAATTATTCCCTCCCTTATTTTTTTTGCCAGATTTTGCAGAACCAGCATTGGATTTGCTAGAGGAAGCATTGCCCCTGGCAATCAAAAATCCAAAATTAATTAGAAGTAGTATTACAACAGAAAGGGCTCAGACAAAGACATACTCACTTCTTCACTGAAGTTTCTGTCTTCCCTTCCTTCATTTTTGCCCTCTTCTTTAGAGGCCTAGTCATAATTGTCAAAACAAACAAGAGAAATTAGAGACGACCTCACTAGATTTCTCGAGAAATTGGAAGAGGAAGAGATGTGACGAAATGCACATTCTTGAACTCCTAAGATTGAAAATGAAGCATGTTATAGAATATCTAAATTTGCTTTGCTTGTAAAGCAATGATTCAACACAAAAAAGTCCTAAAAGAACACATACAATTCTGGAGAAGCATCAGGACTTCTGCTATTGCCTTCTTGCCCCTGTTGGGAAAAAAAATCATGTCAAATCCAGAAGAAGATATTAACAATGAGATTTAACCACACGGGCAAATTGTAGACCTGATACGATACAGAGTTGCCTTCAATGAACTCCCACTTTTGCTTTTTGAGATTCAATATCTCTTGATCACCATCAGTATACAAAACCTGCGCATACAAAGGAATCCATTACATTTCAAGCAGCCAAAAACTCTGTCCATATGTGAAAAAAGTGAACAGGCACAAGGTGTATTTAAACAAACAGAGAAAATAGAACTCAACATCCTTCGCATGTCTTACCTTATGTCTCTTTCTAACAGGGTCAAAAGAATCCACAACACCTTTGTAGAATCTGAAACATTTCCACCAAAAAAAAATCAGAAAAAGCTATTAAATCGTTACTCAAATCATAGTTACACAGATAACTCATATATTTTGTAGTCTCTCTCGAGAAAGAATAAATTAACAGATCTGGTCTTACGCTCGATCTTGAGGCCACCACACTTTGATTTTGGAACCAACCAGGTCCTCGCCATATTCTTTAGCATCAGATACCTGATGATCAACCAGTAGACATCTAACTTTAAAAGGTAAGACACTAGCTCCAAAGATTAGGATGAAGGCACTTCAGCAAATGATAGGATTGTGACCAAAATTTTAAGTGGTAATCCTACAGTTTAATTATAAAAACAGAAGATGCATGCATTGTCATCTCCATCAATGTAATTGTTTCTGAATGCACCACTTGGAACTAATAGAAAAATCATTTGACAATCAATACCAAGAGGTGAAAATAGGCTTGGGTGAGGAATTACATTCTCTAAAAGTAATTAATACACCTCCAAATATCCAAATCAAAAACTTACGATGAGAACTTTCAAGAAGATGCAAAGAAAATCAAAATAAAATACACATGAGAACCCACACACCTCTTTTCCTGGTGCACGCTTCCTCTTTGAACTATCCTTAGGAGTCTCATGGGATTTTTCATCACCTCCACCAGCTTTCATGGCAGACTTTGGTGAAGCAGCAGCTTCCTACACAATGTCAAACCACCCTTCACCATTTTTTAAATTGAGAATACCAAGCACAACAAGAAAAAGAGGAATATTCTAGTTGGAAAAAAAAATTTGTTGTCATCACTTACAGTGGATTTTCTTAAATCCTTTTCAGAGGCCACTTTTCCTTTTGTAACCCCTTTCTTATCCCCTGAACGTTTTGTGGATGACCCATCCTCAATATTGGTGCCCACAGAAACCCTCTTAGAAGAATTCTTTAGTGATTTAGCCTCTACATCACTCGTAGCAGTATTTTCCTTTCGCAATATTTTTAGGGTAATTCCAGTTTTAATATCATCAGATGACCCCAGGGATGTATTTCTTCCTGTGCTTGTACGTGGTTTTACTTCCTTATCACTGGTTCCTTCATTTTTACATATGTCAGCAGCAGGACCTGTGACCTCCTTGGCTAATTCTTGTTTCTTCCGCCGTCCACCTTTTCTGGGACGACTCTCATCAGGTTGACCTTCATTTTGGGATTGGGAAGCAACACTCATGGATTCATCTCCAGCAAGTTTTGGTGAAGAAGGATTAGCAGCAGTTTCCTTTTCACTTTCTGAAGGCGAATATTCCACGGGTGAGTTGTCACAGGGTGAGTCAGGAATTGTTTGGGAACCGTCAAGAGATGCATTTGATTTTGTACTTGAACCCGGTTTCCTTCCTCTTCCCTTCTTCTTTTTTCCAAGCTTGCTTTCTTTCTTAGCTACATTCACACTATTCACCTTGACTATGTTGTCATTGCTTAATGATTTAGTGACTTTAGGCGGACTACTGTGATGAGCATCCTCCGGCTTTCTATTGGAGATAGAGTCCAATTCTGCTTTTTGCGTGGCACCATTACTGATCACTGATTTTGGAGATCTTCCAGAAGCAGGACTGACTTGATGAGAAGCTTTCACCTAACCATGTATAGGTCCAAAAGATACTCATAAATTATTTTCAGTCGCATTTTAGCAGGATATACTGAAACAATAGAAAATGACACTCTAACATAACAAAGTTGACATTCATCCATTTCTCTCTCCCTCCTTTCCTCCCTCCACAGACCCTATTAAACACCAGATAAGACAAATTTCACCCACCATGGGCTCATAATTGCACTAAAGCTTCTATGCAAACAGCTTCTAGATAGTACGTACTTAGATCCAATAAGTTCAATCAATCAGGAATTCCTAAGCCAGGACATAATGTATAGAGAATATACACTCTTTACACTTTGCAGATACAATAAATTAGAGTCAGAGTTGGTATATGATAGAGATAAGAGGACGTCTCACTTTGCGTTCAAGTACTATTAGCAATAGTCATATAGAATAACAAGATACAATAAATTAGACCAGGAGTTGATATATAATAGAGATAAGAGGACATCTGAGTGACCTGGGGCAAACCTTATGTTCACTTGCAGCATTGTTGTTATTCTCTTCAACTGCAGCACTTGCCTCTTGATATATTGAAGTAATTACATTGCTGTATTCATCTATAGAAGTTCCAAGGGCTTTCAATGCCTGGCAAAAGTAAGGCTGCAGCTTGGATGCACAATTCTTTAGTACCGTCTCTCCCAATTTCCTAGCAATGGGTAGAACTTCCTGAAAATATAAATACAGAATCAGATGAAGAGAAAAAACTACATGCATAGTGTTCGCTCTAGTAGGGACAATCAACCTTGTTATCACTCTTAACGCTATCTAAGACGGGTGAGAGCAGTTCTGGAGAAATATCTTCACTTTCATCAATGATGAGGGTCATGATTGTTTCCATTGATTGGAAGATATGTTCCGGGTGGTAGTCCCTGACATTTGTCCATCAAAAACCATTAATGCAAACTTTAAGGAAACACGCGCATACCATCATACACATAAGAAAACTGCACTTATCTTCAAAATGTCAGCAAATTCAGAGACAAATGAACTCCATGGTGGCAAGTACTTTCACATAGATAACAAGCCATTTAGAATTCTCATTATGGATAGAAACATGCTCAGCTAGATGTGCTAAACAATGACCAAACTGAAACTAGAGAAAGCAAAAACGTTGCACCTCTCTAGGTAGGTCAGAAACATTGTGATCGTCAGTTAAAATGTCAAATCATTAGACATATGCACATCTCCACCATTATTTTCAACTAAAAAGTCTTTTAAAATTAGCAGTGAAGAAAAAGGGGGATTCCCATCGTTGTTCTTACTTTCTTTATAGGACAGAAATGAAAAGAATAGACTCCATCGAGAAAGAAGAAGGAAGCCTAAAAATAGGAAGAGCTGCAACTATGGTTTCTAAACTTTCATCGGACAAAAACCCATTGTCGAACTGTCCAAAACAACACAAAAAATTAATCCAACCCTTTCGATTTCATTCACAAGATGGCATGTCTAGAAGTGAAATGTTAATTATCTTAAAATAAGAGCTCACCCCCACCATATCACTCTGCAACTACATATTGCACCATCAAAAAGAATCTTCTATATATAATGCAGACTGACTTATTTGATAATGAAAAGTAAAAAGACCAATAGAATGAACAACAACCAGCTTACAGAAGTAACATTTCAATGAATAAGAAAAATAAATGAGTATTTCTTGTCAAGAAGATCAATCGACTGAGTATTGATAATACCTTATTGAGTTGAGAAGATGCTGGAACATTTCAACAACCAAAGCATCACATTCGAGGTCCAACATCACGACACACGATCTGACTTTGGCAACAGTTTCAAGGATTGAGGCTCTCCTTGTGTAAGATCTGCTAGACTTGTCATACAAATTCTCAAAAGAGGATACAATCAACTGAAAAACTTCCTGCGTAAAAGCATTGTGTCAAAGCAAAAACCATCATAAACACATAGGAAGTATAATAGATCATACTAGAATTCACGATTAATAGAGCCCATAACATAAAATCAACAAGTTCAAGCCACCTTCATTAGATCATCATCATAGGGAGCTTCAGGAGCAGTAATTCTGGTAATTTCACTGATGCATGAGGCAATTGTAACTCTAACATCAGCATCAGAATGCCTAAAAAGCTGATCAGCTACTAATGCCTTCAAGGATGGAGAAAGAGCATCTTGCATAGATGTGGTAGGCGATTGTTCCACTTTTGATAAATGCTTTTCAAGCTCCTAAATCCATTAAGGAGACAAAGTTAACAACAATTTTAGAGATATTCATAGAGAAAATACTTGGGAAGTTCAAGATCCCAAAGTATTGATAATGCAGTTGTCAATTCAATGAAGATGCTAGTTCTTGACAAGCTAAACAAAGTAACTACTATCACAAGGAAATATCATGAGCATTTCAATGGACCTAAACTCTCTCCAGTATATCCATACATATGCTAGAGCATTTCTACTTGAGCAATAACTCTTGCTCTGCACTGATTAGAAGCATTTTTGGTGCATTTGTGATATTGGTATGCAGCAGATCCAAACATTAAAACTCAATTTGACTATAGATGGCTGTGATCAATGGTCACAGAAACTGGTTATTGAGGGGAATTATCATGCTTTGAAACCGATCTTTGATTTTTCCCAATTTTCTTCACATAAAACCATAAAGCAGTCAACTCCCATATTGCGACAATAAGCAGTATGGGCTTCTTTTTTGACGTGTTATTTTCTGGTTCATCCAATAACAAACTAGTTATGCACCACCATTTCTAGATCAAACATTGATGCTAAGAAGCAGGCATTCATTAAGCCTTATAGGAAAATGCTTCTTATTTAAAGTGGAAACACCTCTCCACTCTAGATTCCAACATCCAGGCATCACTGACAACACGAACTCCTTTCAACGTTATCAAAGCAGTAAGCATTTCTAAGGACTATATGCCACTAAATTCAATGCAACAAGTTACATTGTTATAGTGTCTCACAACACCCATTACTTCTTGATTGATTTAAACTATTCTGTTATAATGCATTTGCAGTCTACAGGAAAATGTATAGATATTTTGGACAGTGATTAGAGCAGAACAGGCATGCGTGCACTCTCATATTGCACAAATCACCTTATCAAAGAAAAACATGCTGATCCCAACAAAGAAATTCGTAACAATAGCTACCTGACAATAATGTAATGAACACAGACTGTGAACCATAAAGACAGCTCATTTTATGTTATATTCATAATTTTGGACACTCAAAGCCTCATAAAAGGTTCAACTTCAATGCAGATTGAACCAACACCTGACGAATTTGTGTACCCTCACTTTTGAATATCAAAGTATCGATTGGATATTGCTTTAAGCAAATATCACGATCCCTAAACCTTAGCCATGCACATAACCACACATTGGTTTAAGAGAAAATCAGCATTCTCAATCATTTCCAGTTATAACTAAACAATATAACAAAACGAATTTTTACATTCCAGATCTGAACTAAAGATTAACTGTCCCCCAGTTTCCACCTGCACTGAATGAAAAGAGATGATTGATGGTCCAAGATAAAAGATTACAAGCTTCAATTTCATATGATGTAAATGATAAATTTTAAATGAGCAAACATCTACACACGTATCCTGAGAAGCAAATAAAGGCAACTGACAGGCTAAGGATATCCCAGTTCCCCCCTCCTGGACAAAGTCATCTCATCCAGAATAAACGTCCATATCATGCGCCTTCAACCATCAGCATCAAGAGGAAATCCTCACTGAACATATGACTTGGATGCTGATTATATCCTCGCAAGCACCAATATCTATTCAGCAGAACCAATGAACAAAAGACAAATTCGAATCCCATTGAACCAATTCTTCTACAAGTCAGCAACTCACACTTCCGACGTACATCCTCTAATGCACAAGCTCCCATCCTTTCTCTTAATGCACGCAGATAAACAGGTTTTACATGGGAATTCTCGAGTGGCGGGCGACCAATCACATAAAAATGGAACCCTCTCTACTCAATCAACTGGAGAACTGTGAAGCTCTCTCGTCAAGGAAGCAATTTACGATCGACACAACCGGACACCACTTCCACTCAGCATGGCCCCGTGAAATTAACCGTACTATTGAGGCATGCAAGGAACTCAAACCAATCTCAAAACCCAGATAGCAAAAGAGACACCCCACGAAATCCTCACAGGCCCTTCGCCGCAGACAACCGAAAAAACGAAACTTTTCCCCTGAAAAAAGATAAAAAAAAGAAAACAGAACAAAAATTCACTCGCCTCAAGAAGCGGCATGAGTTCATCAACCGAAGACGGTGGCTCCAGCAGCTTCGTCCCCGCCCTCGCGAGCTGCTCCTCCAGCTCCTTATCCGACATGTCGCGACGCCAACCCACCCCCTGGACAACAGCAACTACGTATCTCCCAGATCTCGCAAAGCCTCACTCACCCACCACTCGGCATGGGAAGGAGAAGGAGCAGGTGGAGGCAAAAGGGTAAATTTCACCGGGGAGAGGGAGTAGGAACTAGGGTTCTACCGGAGAGGAAAAGGTTAGGACTTCCTCGGAGTGGGGAAACGAGCAAACGACAGAGTATTAACTGAGGCGGACGAAGCAGCTATAAAGGGTACACACGGAGAAGATGGGAAGCGAAGCAGGGGAGGAGGAGGAGTAAATCAGATGTCGGGTATCCACCATGCCTACCTTTCGATTTTCTCGGAGGTTTTTCTTTAAGGATTACGCCTTTTGAAAGAAAGAGAGGAGAAAGACCGAATCCGGTTGGGAGAGGGAGCGGACGGACTTGGCGGGGATTTATGGAATGGAGTTGAATCTGGGGGCTCGCACCCGCGAACCATTTCAAAATTTACGTGCAGCCATGATGGCTGGGGAGAACGCTCCTCTCGTCATGGGAAGGGACCATGTGGCAAGGCTTTGGCCCTTGTTGATGCCACACATCTCGCCATCCCCTTCTTCGTTGCGATGGATCGAAATATAAAAGAATTTCCTTTTTGTATATTCATAACCGTCGAATTGCAATTGAATTAGATCTCGACCGTTACATGAAAACTTTCCTAAATTTCTATGTATTGCGACGGTTCGATAGAGAACAGTCATTGATTCTGCCGAAGATCATGTGTGGAAAAAGCATTCTATGGAGCCTGCTAAAGGGGGTGGGGGGGAGAAATAATACGCGATGCCGTAGCAGACATGCCCTCTCGTTACAGATGTTATATGATGGAAAATGGAAAAAAGCTTAGACTTGCTAAGATCGGTGTGAGAAATTTATTCATTCAATGAATGTGGCGTCATAGTGTTATTGGCTATTGAATACGACTCGTTCTAAACCATTGGCATCGCCTTTGAAAAAAGGTTATGGACATTAACAGGTCTTATAAAGCACGGATTCGCGGATATCTTTATTTAATATTTGTTCATCAATTAACCCTTCTTTTATGGAAAATTCAAATGAAAGTTTAAAATGTTATTATTTTCTTAAACAAAAGTCTAAAATAAATATTATTTTAAATAAGGGCCCGAAGTATCTTCATTTTCTTAAATAAGAGCATAAAATGAACATTATTTCAAATAAAGGCATGAACTGTTATGCTAGTGTCATGGGCCGATCGTTTGGGATCGCGACCGTGCGGCGACTTAGGTTATTTCGGATCGCTTGGGATCGTTGGGGCCTAAGTCAAGCCTTTTTCGGATCGTTTGATCACTCACTCACCCGAATCGTAGAGAGAGAAACTAGAGAGAAGCTCTGAACAAAATAAAGGAGCTTAAATTGCTAATGGTTGGATGATACAAATGAGGGGGAGGGCACATCTTTTTATACTTGAGGCCCTCAAATTACAATCATTGATTTAGTTTTGATCCGGCGAATAAGATCGTATCTCCTCAACTGTCTGAATTACCGTATCTTCTACTCTTAGGAATATTCTAGGGATATTCTGGAATATTCTAGAAAACTCAAGAAAATTCTACCCCTAAGAATGTTCCGGAAGTGCTTAGATCCTTTGAGGGGCGTTTTAGTCATTTTTCCTTGATTACAAATGCCCCATTAACCGCGGAAACCTTTGCTCCGTGACATTCTCCCCCACTTATTCAAGCGACGTCCTTGGTGCTCACAGCATGAGGAGAGTTCTTTTTAGCACGAGCTTTTCCCCGCTTCTTCCTATTCCACTTGGCCCTAACCGACTCGAACGGCTTCGCGAATGATTGGTTGAGTGGCTTCACGATCGGTTGGGCGTACGATCCTTTTTTCGGCTCGGACATGGTACGCAGCGCGTACTCCACTTCGGGGAATAGGGCTTCGATTGGCATGTCATTGGTTGGTGCAGGAGATCCTGATTCTACCTTCGGCTTCTCTAATGGTTGGGTCTTGGGTTGGTTGGCCATGCGCTTGGCCGCCTTCAAGCTCCTTCAAGCTCTTGTCGAGGAGATGGACCGCAGCAATTGTCTTGGTGTTCATCGCCCCTTTGAGCATTGGCACCATGGACGAACACTTTGGGTCAAGCACTATAATGCACTTGGACCCCATGTCGATCATGGCTCGCGCTTGGTCGAAGAACTGCATTCCCAAGATGAGGTCGTAGTCGTCGAGCGGGACTATCTCGAATGGAAGTTTGCCTTTCCATCCGCCAATTTGGACTTCGACCTCTGGGGTTGTGCCTCCACTTGCAAGGTCTTCCGAGTTAACAGTCTTGAATCACCTTCCATTCGGCATCACTTCAAAGCCCAACTTCTTCGCCACCTCGGTTGCCATGAACACATTGGACGCACCCGTATCGACTAAGGCATAGAGAGTGATTCTACATACCTCAAGCTCGACGAAGTACATGTCCGTTTGTTCTTTTTTCTTGGGCGGTGGTTGAGCTTGCATAGAGTTGAGAGTCATTCCACCAAGTCGGATTTGACACTTCTTCTCCTTTGGCCATTCTTCATCTTCGACGGAGAGGATGGCGTTGACTCGGTGTTTTTGATGACACTTTTGTGTCCAATGGTTTCCTTTGCAAATGAAGCAAGGAGCAGGTGGAGGTTGATCGTACTTACTTGTGAGTGGTCGACCTCCATGGACAGATTGTTTGGATGAGCTTTCTCCCCAAGTCTTTCGGCCACCTTGATCCTTGGGGCCATGGGAGTTGTCTCCACTTTCATCATCGGAGGACCAATTCAACCTCCAATCCTTCGATCGATGTTTCATTGGATCGAATTTGTTGAGGTCGATGAGTGATTCGGCAACGGTTAAAGCTCTCGAGAGACTTCTCACATCCCGACACATCAGCTCTTGACTTGCCCACGGCTTGAGTCCATCCAAGAACGCTCCAAAAGCCTCCTCTTCTCCAAGATTGTTGATTTGGAGCTTGAGTTCGATGAATTCTTTCACGTACTCTCAGACCGTACTTCGTTGTTCGAGGCGATGGAGCTTGCTACGGGCTTCTTGTTGAGCAAACTCGGGGAAGAAGTATTCCCGAAACTCCTTCACGAAATCATCCCACGTCTCCACGGGATGAGCACCGCACTTGGTCTCATCGCACCTATTGCGCCACCACAATATTGCGGTATCAGTAAGGAACACCGCAGCAATTTGTACCTTAACATTCTCGTGTTGGATGTTGGCGGCTCCAAAGTACTGCTCCATGCTCCATATGAAGTTTGTACCTTAACATTCTCGTGTTGGATGTTGGCGGCTCCGAAGTACTGCTCCATGCTCCATATGAAGTTGTCCACCTCTTTGGCAGATTGATCACCCTTGAACTCCTTTGGCTTCGGCACCTCTATCTTGGGCACTGCTTGGGTAGGCATCACTCCGTTCGTGATGCTCAGTTTGCATAGGGCGAGCTCTGCCTTGAGCTCTTGGATCTCCACCTTCATGGCTTCGACCTCGTCCTGTCGGGGATTCTCC
Source organism: Corymbia citriodora subsp. variegata (assembly GCA_014858505.1). NCBI lineage: Eukaryota > Viridiplantae > Streptophyta > Magnoliopsida > Myrtales > Myrtaceae > Corymbia > Corymbia citriodora. The sequence goes on along the minus strand of MU090725.1, from coordinate 4,755 downwards.
TCTTCCATTGCGCGAACACGTTCCCTCAAGTCATCAATCGATGTCTCGAGATCATCATCCTTCGCTTGAAGAGGGACCGTCGCATCATTGATGGCGTCCGTGAAGTTTTTGCGAAGGGAGCCTTCAACCTCCATGATCCGGTCTCGAACATCATTGAGTCCGTCAATGAGATAGCTACGAAACTTCGCATTTTCGCGAACTTCTCATCAAGTACGGCAACGGGTTCCGATGAGGTTTCTCTTTTCTTGCTTCGACTGCGAGTCTCTCTGACTTAGGCAACCTCTCCATCCACAATAGTTTTTTGGCTCGACATTCTTTCAAACAGTTGATGCTGCTCCTCGGATCTCTCTTCTTTTACTCTAATACCACTTGTCACGGGCCGATCGTTTGGGATCGCGACCGTGCGACGACTTAGGTTATTTCGAATCGCTTGGTAGGTTATTTCTTCTTCGGATCGTCTGATCACTCACTCACCCGGATCGTAGAGAGAGAAACTAGAGAGAGAAGCTCTGAACAAAAGAAATGAGCTTAGATTGCTAATGGTTGGATGATACAAATGAGGGGGAGGGCACCCATTTTTATACTTGAGGCCCTCAAATTACAACCATTGATTTAGTTTCGATCCGGCGAATAAGATCGTATCTCATCAACTGCCTTAATTACCGTATCTTCTGCTCTTAGGAATATTCTAGGGATATTATAGAATATTCTAGAAAACTCAAGAAAATTCCGCCCCTAAGAATGTTCCGGAAGTGCTTGGATCCTTCGATGGGCGTTTTGGTCGTTTTTCCTTGATTACAAATGCCCCGTTGACCGTGGAAACCTCTGCTCCGTGACACTAGTCATAAATAAGAGCCAAAAATGCTATGTCAATCTTTCCAAAAAGGATCGACGCAAAAAGAAACAAAACCAAAATTAAAAAATACTAGTGGAGGGTTGGTAACCCTTTTCAACTTGTGGTCGCCACCCCATCATCAATGGGTCATCAACCATGGTTGGCAAATTCATTAACCTAAGGTGAGGGCTAGCAAGCCTTGGCCAAAAACAAGAGAAGGTTACAACGCTTGCCTAGATTTAGGGTGAGGGCCAACAACCCTTGCTTAGATTTGGGAGAGGATCAAGGTCCTCTCTCGACTCTAACAAAGGTCAACAACCATGGTCGCCACCCGACAACGATAGGATAGGCATGGCCACTCCAGCCAATTTTTTTTTTTAATTTGCATTTGTGTTCTCATTTTTGAGTTCTTTCATGGAAAGAAAGACTAGAAAAAAAATTATAAAAAGAAAGTAAGTGATAGAAATGTCCTTGATCAGCTAATGAAGTGAGGCATTTCTTTGAGGTTGATGTGTCACTTAAGCTCCATTTGATAACATTTCTATTTCCCTATTTTTCTGTTCTTTTATTCTCCGTAATAGAAAAAGAACATAAATGTATTTGATAACGCCAACTAATTTTTCTATTCCCGAAAATAGAAAGTTATTCCCAGGAATAGATTTGGAATATAATGAGAAATATAAAAAAAGTAGCTTTTTATTCTTGGGAACAATTTCTAAAAACTATTTCTTGGAGATTACTCATCACCTAAGCATGTCGCCACCCGCCTATTGCCACCCACCGGCTGGCCACCACCACCGTTGATCACCGATCACCAGTCATCGGTCGCCAATCACTAATCACCAATCATCGGCCGCTAGTCGTCGAACGCCGGTCATTGCCACCTGTCGCCGGTCATTGCCACTTGTCGCCGCCCGCCCCCACCCGCTGGCCACCGGCTGATTGCCAGTCGCTAGCCTCTCGGCAATAAGCGACCAGCTGTGGCGACCAGCGGTAGCAATGGCGACTAATGGTAGCGATAATTGGACGGTAGGTTGTGGGGGTGGCCGACGACTGGCAGTGGGGGGTTGTGGGGGCAGGCGGCAACGGTGGCCAATGGGTGGGGGTCGCCGGTGGTCGCCGCCGCTCGCCAATTTTCACTGCTATTGAGGAAGAAAGAAATAAAAAATTTTACTTAGTACCAAACGCATTTCTATTTTTTTTTATTCCGAGAATAAGAAATTTTTGTAGTTACCAAATGCCTTATTTTACTCAGAAATTGTATCGAGGAATAGAAATAGAAAAGAATTATTTCTCAAAAGAAATTGTTGCCAGGAGTAAAAATGTTACCAAACGCTTTATTTTACTCCTAAATTGTTCTAGGGAGTATAAACATGGAAGAACTATTCCTCAAAAGAAATTGTTCCCGAGAGTAGAAATGTTACCAAATAGACCCTTAAAGTATTTATTTAAAATAAAGTCCAATTTATATCCTTATTTGAAAAAAACAATAACACTTCAAATATTTATTTGAAACAAACCTTATTTTAAGCCCTTATTTAAAATTTTCCATTTTTTTACTTAACGTATTCAAAGAACATTTAAATCCATCACATAAATGTATATATATACATAAGAGAGCATTAATAGTACTCCATATGACTATTCAATAATTGATACCATAAAAATCCCAAAATTGTATAGTCTTGTCATACCTATCCAAAACTATTTTGTATCTAAAATACCTTCCAAATTGGTATAGATGTGTTATATTTACACAAAACTAATTTTCTCATCATGAAAATTCCAAAGTGGTACATTCATAACATATTTATGTAAAACAAATTTTTGTATCTTAAAAAATCTCAAACTAGAAAATCAACCCTCCATTTGTTTCTATCTAATATCCCATTGAATATCTCAGTCCATTTTTTTCATATTTGGCTTCTCTAATACATGTTATTAACCACTGTGATTTGCTTTAATGATTATCCTTCCCACATGAAAATGGGGAGATAAGAGGTTCGAATTTCCACATGTTCAAGTAGTTGAAGCAAGGATGAAGCTTCAAGTGTAAGTTTCGACTTTTATACCTTATAAGGAGATAAGACAAAATTCTAAAGTGAGAGATAGAGTAGAACCAATAAAAAAAAAAATTACAATGTCATTTAAGAGCCTCATTTATATTGGATGTTCACACCACATCCACATCACTAGCCATTAGCCAATCACATGAGTTGTTAGCTATTTGTATTTCCTCATAAGTGATATTATAGGGATATTGAAGAGAAGTTGATGTTTGGTAAATTTGTCATTAGTATACCGATTTAATTACCACCAATCATGCAATTGTTTGCCATGCATGTTTCCTTATAAGTAATATTATAGGGATATCAAACAAAAGCTAATTTAAGATAAATTTGTCGCCAACGTACTGATTTGAAGTTTTATGGGATATTTTCATGTCTTTTACCAATCATGTGAGTTGCTTGCCACACATGTTTCCAAGTAATATTATAAATATATTGGATATAAGCTAATGGAGAGTAAATTTATTATCAAAAATAAAAATATTTATCTAAGGTAAATGTGACACATGGAGCGGTTTGAGATTTCTCATAATGCAAAAGTTCATATGAAATAAATACAATGTGAAGGTATTAATTTAGAATTCTTTTCATACTAACCCATTATTTATATTTCATTTCTTTCGTGAAGAATGAGTGATTTGAAAATAAAAATTTCTGAAAATTGATCGCATGTATTGTTCGAAATAAACAGTCAATGAAAATTATTTTTATTATCGATAATAATTAGTATTTAAATATTTACGAAAATGATAGAATATTCATACTTACAAACGTACGCAAAGCCACGATTGGGCCCAACTTTTCGGGGAAATCATAGAGGAGTGGAGGACCCGTCGCTTTGACCGAAGACTCGAATCTCAGGGGAGCAACATAACTCCCTCCTCTGGCAGCCCTCCACGTCATCCATCCCCCCACGTGTAAACCTCTCATTGGCTCCCTCAACGTCACCATCTCTCCTCCTCTTCAATCCTCCTCCTCCGCTCTGCATTCTTCGCCCAGGCGTAACTCCAGAAGAAACCCCGCCCCGCCATCCCCCGATCGTCGCTCCAAACCCTAATTCCTCCGCCTCCTCCGCGCTTCGGCTCGTTCGCTCTGGATCGAACCGTGGCTCCCTCAGGAACTCCGACAGTCTCGCGCAGAAGACCCAACCCCCAGTCTTCTCCCTCCTCCTCTTCCGCCGCTCCGCCGTCGTCGCCGTCGTCGCCGACTTCTACGAGGATCATCTACCGGGAGTCCAGGCAGAAGTCGGGCTTCCCGTTTTGGCAGCAGAACTGGTTCATCGTCCTGCTGTTCGTGATGGCGATCGGGTTCTTCGGCCTCGCCCTGTTCCTCTTCCTCGGGCTCGATTTCGACGAGGGCTCGCCTTCCCCTGCCTACGCCGCTTCGTCGGATGGCGTCGAGGTAGTGATGATTTCCCCTTTGATCGTTGATTGTTCGCGTTTTCTGGTCTGTGGGGATTTATTAGCTTGATGTTATGGGATTCGATTGAGCTGGAAGTTTAGATCTTGAAATGTTCGAGAAATGTGAAATAGTTCATGCCGGCAGGACTTTGTCTACTATATTTGAATGAGGATTCATTTTAACTCCTATGCTGTTGGCTTCCTGTCAAGGTGTAACCGGATGGAAGTTGCTCGAGAAATGTAGAGGAACAAGCATTGATTAAAGGGGATAAATTGAATTTTATCTAGCTAGTTTCCCGATGGGGTAGTTCTAGCTGTATGCAGTGGTGGAATTGATATTCCTGTTTTTGATCTTAGTCATGCTGACTCTGCTCTTTTATTTTTTCCAGTCTATGAATGAAGAAGAATTAGCAAGTAAAGTGATACTCCGCTGCTTAATTTTGCTGGGTTT
>MU090724.1:14037-28255 GCA_014858505.1 Corymbia citriodora subsp. variegata | reverse complement strand
CTTCTATAGATGGAGATTTGCCAGATTTTATGTGTGGGTCTGAGATGAGAGAACAACTCGTCAGAGTATAAATAAAGTTCAAGAGAGCTCGAGAATTTACCTGGTTAATAAGATAATTTAGATAGGTGGCATTTATTACTTAGGGTGCATTTTGAAGTTTTATAAACTAAACTTTGCTCGGATCATGTGTTCGTGATAAAAATCTTGAAGAAGATTTTGTGAAAGACAATCCTCATGGCATAGGACTTAACCATGATGAAAGCAAACTAAAGTTGATGAGTGAACTTACACTATAAGTATAATGACGAATAAATTGTTTTTATGGCAGTCACAAAATTATAAAAACATGTTTCTTTGCATGTGTCAATTTATAGAGATACCCTTGTGGCTAGGTTATTGGCCTCTCCTATGAGTTCGTGATCTCTTTCCATCATTTGTCGTCCTCGGAGATATATTGTTCTTTTGTTAGTTCACTCATAGACAAGATGTCCAAATGATTTATCTTTTGACATGTATCTAAATTTAAAGGAGGTAGCGTAGGGGGAACAACTTGCCAGGAATGAGTTGTTCTCTAATAGAACACATCCATCTATTATTCTCGAGAACTGTGAAAGTCACAACATTAATTAATGGAAGATTTTTTTTTTTTTTTATCTATAGAGGCGGAATAGCCAATTCAAAAAGATGAAATTCCAAATAATAATGCACTTCATTATTTTAATAAACCGCTTAAGTCTCTGACGTTGCCAATAAAGAATTGATTTTTTTTTTTTGGTCATATTCTCCTATTGCATTGCATCTAATGACCCAATGGAGATGGATATTTTGGAGCTTGTGATAGAATACTGAAATCTAAAATCGAGAGAATTTTTTTTTTTTGTTAAGTTAAGTTTATAGAATATAGACCAACAAAATGTACAATACGTGTGAAGCACGGCACCAATAGGTACTCGACTAGACAATATGTCGTTGGAGTGACCGGGTACCATGATCACAGGTTGGAAAAAGAAAAACATGTACAATCACACATATATGAGAGGACCTAAGGTCCCAAACGGTCCTAAAGATGAACCAAGGATAGCTCTGTATCAAAGATACGCGGGTCAATCCCCCAAACAGCGCTGCATCCTCCTATTTCTAGGGTTGTCTTCAATTTTTTTGAAAGTCAGGGCCTTGTCCTTGACTGCCTTGTAAAGCTGTAGCTTCATAGAAGAGATTTGAAAGTTTCGGCCACGGAATATGGTATCATTCCTAGTTTTCCAGATGATGTAGCAAAGAGTGCCAAAGGAAAACCGAACAATCTCACGATAGAAACCTTTGCCAGAAGTAGCATTACTGACCCAAAAGAGGTTATCCAGCCAAGTCGAATTAATCCAAGGAAGATTACATTTTGCAGCCCAAAATTTTGCAAGTGAGTTAGGGATGCCGCAATCAAAAAACAAGTGGTTATCAGAGTCAGGCCTAGAGTTGCAGAAGGCACAAACCGAGGTGGGTATTCTGCCATATGACATGAGAAGGACCTAGGTTGGAAGACGGTTCCTAAAGATGAGCCATAACAGGAATTGGTGTCTAGGGGAGGTCTTGTTCCAGACGAAAGAAGTTGGTCTATTGAGATGTCTAAACCCTAAGATAATGACAAAAGCACATCTTGCCTACAATGCTTGAGCTGTTCAATATCAAACTTATAGCACAAGCTTTTCTTTGGAGGAAACAAAAATAAGATTTTGTGTAATACACATCTCCCAATAGATCTGGTCAACTTGCCATTAAGAAACAGCGCATAAATTTCTTTTTTTAAGTCATTTTGGCAACGTGCGTCTTATTCTTACTATCGCTTCATCAATTAGTTGATCGGGTGTACAACGCGAACGGATATGATCACGAAGAGGTTCCACATGATCAATTGATTGAGCATATGAAGTACTGCAATTTCTTAGGGTTTCACTCACATGACAATAAGAATCATTTTGTTTTCTATTTGAGTCATAGCATAGCTAGCATCATTCAATTCCTTTTATTTTTTTTGGAAAATTTCAAATAAGGGCATGAAATATCTTTATTTTTTCAAATAAGAGCTTGAAGTATCCATATCAATCTCAAAGAAGGTCATAAATTTACTAACTGTGAAGGGCAATTTCACCTTTTAAAGTTTTTTCTATTTTCTCATTTTTTTCTTTCTTTTTTTTTCAAAAAAAGAAGAAGGAAAAACAAAGGCAAGAGGATCGCGGCCCTCGCCCAAGAACTGGCCATCGCTACTGCCCCAACACCGAAAATTACGGAATGCTGTGACTTTTCATGTGATTTTTTAGAAAAAATTAACAAAATATGATTAAGCGTGAGTTTTCCATTTGATGTTCTATTGACTCAATTTTTCCATGTACGAAAAGCCTAGGGTTTGATGTTTTCACTTCATCAAATTTTAAAAATTTTAAAGCGTAAGTTTTTCGTCCCATCAATATTTGTACTTACTAAGCATGTATAAGCGGCATTCCCAAAAGTACCTCTAATGGAAAAAATAATTTGTTACTATCTCGCATTAAAATTTTGAAAAATTCTGTAATAGCTTGAGTAATGAGACTAGGATTGCTATCATACTTATAAATTGTGAAAGTGTTTCTTAAACAATACTGGCCATATGCAAATGTGCATACATTATACCCATCCATAGTAGGTTGAACCAAATACTACATTATTTACCTTCCATATATTATTTTCTCAAATCCGAAGGTGATTGTATCTCTTAGGATGACCTTACTGCTTTTCCATCAGTATGCATGGGAAAAATCAAGGGATTACTTTGAAAATTAAGCTAAGCCACATCGAAATGCTCATAAGACCAAATTTGCACAAATTAGTAGAAATTGAGACTTCAATTGTGCAAAGTAGAAAATAATTACACACAACTCATAACATATATTAGAAATGAATAAATAACAAAGAAAAGAACACAAAAAACAGGTATTGTATATTAATGATGATATTAATGTTTATGATGAATTAGATAGCTTAAATAGAAAATAACCTCGAGTAATAATTGATAACTTACAACGTACTTATTATTTTTATGCTTTATCATAGTAATCCACCTTAGCAGATCATCCAATAAAGCCAAACCCTAAGCATATTGACTAATACCATCCACATTTCTAAGGAGGAGCACATATTGACTATCGACTGATGGACTCAGATTTTGAAAGAGGAGTAAAATATGTGAAGAGCAAAATGGACAATATAAAATCTACTCCATTACCTGTCTCACCTAACTCATCAAGTTTTCGCTCAAGTGCTTCTAAGTGAAATGGGACTACCAAATTTCAGGGTAGTATGACTGGCTTTCTAGTAACTCAAAGTCTCATGATTAATCCAACATCTAAGGGAGTCATCGAAATCTCACCATAAAGAACTAAAAATGCGTGCTTTTCAAGGCTCCATTTTTCCATTAGCCCAAATATTAATGTCTTAGTAATGATACATGTTGGTAGGCGTAATAGATTGCCGAATCCCACCCTTTCTATTGTAGCTTGTTGCTGAGCAGTTAATCTCTCCACTCACTTGAGGAAGAGTTGTAACAAAAACTTAATTTGAAAAGTAGTACTTGTGACCTACTTATACTAAGATGTTATTTTAAGTATTAAGCATGAACTTTTCGTAGGTACAAAAATTGAGTCAATAGGAAGAAGGATGTAAAAGTTATTGTTTTTTTGAACTTTTCTGTTCCATGTCCTATTGTCTCAACTTTTGCACTTACGGAATGCCATGACTTTTCATGTGATTTTTTAGAAAAAATTAACAAAATCATGATTAGGCATGAGTTTTCCATTTGATGTTCTATTGACTTGATTTTTCCACCTACGAAAAGCCTAGAACTCAACATTTTCAATTCATCAAATTTTTGAAAATTTTTAAATAGACATAAGTTTTTCATTCCATGTTCTATTAACTCAATATTTGCACTTACTAAGCCTATATAAGCGGCATTCCCAAAGTACCTTTAATGAAAAAGGGAATATTGCTATCTTGCATTAAAAATTTGAAAAATTATGTACTACCTTGAGTAGTGAGATTAGGATTGCTATCATATCTATAAATTGTGAAAATCTTTCCTAAACAAAACTGGCTATATGCAAATGTGCATACATTATACTCATTCATAGTAAATTGAACCAAATATTATATTATCCACCTTACATATGTTAGTTTCTCAAATCCGATGGCGATCATATCTCTTAGAATGATCTTACTACTTTTCCATCGGTATGCATGGGAAAGAATCAAGCAATTACTTTGAAATTAGGCCGAAACACATAGAAATGCTTATAAGATCAAATTTGCAAAAATTAGTAGAAATCAAGATGCCAAATGTGCAAAGTGGAAAAAATTACACACAACTCATAAAATATATTAGAATTGAATAAAGAACAAAGAAAAGAACACAAAAAACAGGTGTTGTATATTAACGATGATGTTAATGTTCATGATGAGCTACAAAGCTTAAATAGAAAATTACCTAGAATAACAAAAGACAACCTGCAACGTATTACTTATTTTTATACTTTACCATAGCTATCCCACCTTAATAGATCATCCAACAAAGCCAAACCCAAAGCGTACTCATTAATACCATCCACATATCTAAGGGGGCACATATCGACTATCGATTGATCGACTCGTACTTGGAAAGAGAAGAGTAGAATATGTGAAGAGCGAAAATGCATTATGAAATTGCTCCATTACCTATCTCACTTAACTCATCGGGTTTCCTCTTAAGTGTTTCCAATTGAAATTTTATCCTTATCGGACTACTGAATTCCAAATTTAATAAAGGGTAGTATGACTGGCCTTCCAGTAACTTGAAATCCCATGATTAATCCAACATCTAAGGGAGTCACTGAAATCTCATTGTAAGGAACAAAAATGAACGCTTTTCAAGGTTTCATTTTTCCATTAACTCATATATTAAATTCTAGCAATGATATATGTTGGTAGGTGTAATAGACTTCCGAATCCTACCCTTTATATTGCAGCTCGTTACTGAACGATTAATCTCTCCACTCAATTGAGGAAGAGTCGCAACGAAAACTTAGTTTGAAAGCGTAACCTACTTATATAGAGACATTATTTTAAGTATCAGGCCACGAACTTTTCGTAACTACTAAAATTGAGTTAATGGGAAGAAGGACGTAAAACTTATTATTTTTTAAAACTTCCCATTGTCTCGATTTTTACACTTATGGAATGCTATGACTCTTCATATGATTTTTAGAAAAGAATTGATGAAATTATAATTGGGCATGAGTTATCCATTTGATGTTCTATTGACTCAATTTTTCCACCTATGAAAAGCTTAGAACTCGATGTTTTCAAGTCATCAAATTTTTAAAAAAATTTAAATGGGCATAAGTTTTCTGTCTCATATTTCATTAACTCAATGTGCAAAGTTTGTATGAACGGCATTCCCAAAAGTACCTTTAATGAAAAAAAGAATTTATTGCTATCTCACATTAAAATTTCGAAAAATCTTATAGTACCTTGAGTAATGAGAATAGAATTACTGTCATATTTATAAATTGTGAAAATCTTTCCTAAACAAAACTATTTGTATGCAAACGTGCATACATTATACCCATCCATAGTAGATTGAATCACATACTATATTATCCATCTTACATCTATTAGCTTCTCAAATCCTATGGTGATTGTGTCTATTAAAATGACATTATAGCTTTTCCATCAGCATCCATTGAAAAATATCAAGGAATGACTTTGAAAATTAGGCTAAGCTACTTTGAAATGCTCATAAGACAAAATTTGTACAAATTAGTAGAAATTGAGGCATCAATTGCGCAATGTGGAAATTTCACACAACTCATAACATATATTAGAATTGAATAAAGAACATGAAAAATAGGTATTGTATATTAATGATGATGTTGATTTTCATGATGAACTAGAGAGATTAAAAAGAAAATTACCTGAACTAATAGAAAACAACCCCCGACATACTACTTATTTTTATGCTTTATCAAATCATCCAGCAAAGCCAAACTCTAGGCATACTCATTAATATCATCCACATAGCTCAACTAATCGACTTGGATTTGGAAAAGAGGAGAGTGGAATATGTGAAGAGCAAAAAAGACATTATGAAATCTACTCCATTACCTGTCTCACATAGCTCATCAAGTTTCCTATCAAGCACTTCCAATTAAAATTTTCTCCTTATGGGACTACCAAATTTCAAATTCAATATAAGGTAGTGTGATAAGCTTTCTAGTAACTCGAAATCCAATGACTAATCCAACATTTAAGGGAGTCATTGAAATCTCACCGTAAGGAACTAAAAATGCGTGTTTTTAGGGCTCCATTTTTTCATTAACTCAAATATTAAAGTTTTAGCAATGATATATGTTGGTAGGTGTAATAGACTTCTAAATCCCACCATTTCTATTGTAGCTCGTTGTTGAGTGGTTAATTTCTCCACTCACTTGAGAAAGTGTTGCAATGAAAACTTAGTTTGAAAACTAGAACTTGAAACCTGCTTATATTGAGATGTTATTTTAAGATTAGACAACAAGCTTTTCGTAGGTATAAAATTGAATCAATGGGAAGAAGGAGGGAAAAGTCATAATCTTTTAGAACTTTTCCGTTCAACGTCCCATTGCCTTGATTTTTGCGCTTACAGAACATTCTAACTCTTCATGTGAATTTTTAGAATAAAATTGATGAAATCATGATTAGGCATGAGTTTTCCATTTGATGTTCTATTGACTTGATTTTTCAACCTACGAAAAGCCCAGGACTCAATATTTTCAATTCATCAAATTTTTGAAAAATTTCAAACGGACATAAGTTTTTCATCCCATTTTCCATTAACTCAATGTTTGCACTTACTAAGCTTGTATGAAAGACATTCCCAAAAGTACCACTAGTGAAAAAAAGAATTTATTGCTATCTCGCGTTAAAATTTTGAAAAATTCTATAGTAGCTCGAGTAATGGGACTAGGATTGTTGTCATATCCATAAATTGTGAAATTCTTTCCTAAACAAAACTAGCCATATGCAAATATGCATATATTATGCCTATCCACAGTAAATTGAACCAAATACTACATTATTTACCTTACATATGTTTTGCAATTCGATGTTGATCATGTCTCTTAGAATGACCTTACTGTTTTTCCATCGGCATGTATAGGGAAAAATCAAGGGATTATTTCGAAAATTATGTTGAGCCATATCGATTGCTCATAACACCAAATTTGCACAAATTAGTAGAAATTTGGACGTCAATTGTGCGAAGTGGATAAAAATTGCACACAACTCATAACATATATTAGAATTCAATAAAGAACAAATGAAAGAACATGAAAAATAGGTGTTGCATATTAATAATGATGTTAATGTCATGATGAACTAGAGAGCTCAAATAGAAAATTACTTGGAGTACCACAAGACAACCTCTAACCTATTGCTTATTTTTATACTTTATCACAGTCATCCACCTTAGTAGATCATCCAGCAAACAAAACCCAACGTGTGCTCACTAATACCATCTACATTTTTAAGGAGGGGCATATATCAACTATCGACTTCACTTGGATTAGGAAAGAGAAAAGTGGAATATATGAAGAGCAAACAAAACATTATGAAATATGCTCAATTACCTGTCTCATTAGCTCATCAAGTTTCCTCTTAAGCACGTCTGATTGAATTTTTCTCCTCCTAGGACTACCGAATTCCAAATTCAATACATGGTAGTATGACCAGCTTTCTAATAATTCGAAGTGCCATGATTAGCAATGATACATGTTGATAGGCGTAACAAACTTCCGAAACCCACCATATCTATTACAGCTTGTTTCTGGGTGGTTAATCTCTCCACTCACTTGAGGAAAAGTCACAACGAAAACTTAGTTTGAAAAGTAGTACTCGTAACCTACTAATACTAAAATGTTATTTTAAGTATCGGGCCATGAGCTTTTCATAGGTACAAAAATTGAGTCAATGGGAAGAAGGACGTAAATTATTTTTTTGATAACTTTTCCATTTTACATCTTATTGTCTCGATTTTTGCAATTACGGAATGTTGTGACTCTGCATGTGATTTTTAGAAAGAAATTGACAAAATTATGATTAGGCTTAAGTTTTTCATTTGATGTTCTATTAACTTGATTTTTCCACCTACGAGAAGCCTACAACTCGATATTTTTAATTCATCAAATTTTTGAAAATTTTTAAATGGGCATAAGTTTTCCGTTCCATATTTCATTAACTCAATGTTTATGCTTACTAAGCCTGTATGAGTGGCATTACCAAAAGTACCTCTAATGAAAAAAAGAATTTTTACTATCTTGCATCAAAATTTTGAAAATTTCTATAGTAACTCAAGTAACGAGACTAAGATTGTTGTCATATTCAAAAATTGTGAAAGTCTTCACTAAACAAAAATGGCTATATGCAGAACTTGTTCTCTTCTGGAACAGTATCAAGAGAAAAATCTCTTATATTATGTACAAACTATAAAATAACAACCACACCAAAAATAAGCTGACTTTTCAAAGACATCTTCATTCCTCAATCTTTGTAGAAAGGGTTCCAAAGCACTTTATTTGCCTTCATTTTGAATCTCGCACACTCTTTTAAAAACTGATCCAAAACAAATCATGTTCCTATAAATCAAAGCAACCATAAACTTATAAAAAGTGAATTTATTGACATAAAAAAGAAGCATTTGAATAACCTACACTACAAACTAATGATTTCCTAGGAGGGTCGCAAGTCACATAGCTCTTGGTGTAATGAATAATCTGTTGATTGTGATGAAACTTTCAATGCATCAAATATATGTTTTTTCTCCACCTTATCTACTACAAAGTCCACTATTTTTGCATTAATATCCTCTAAACCATGTGGTTTCATTTTCGTGAGCTTCTACTCGAGAAAATTCTAATTTCAATAATAAAAACCTAGACAAAAGAAAATATAGTGATAAAAACATGAGATTATGGAACATGCAATCCTAAAAAAGAAATTGGAAGGAAATATAACTCAACATTATCCATTGGAAGATTCGTCATCTAATTACAAACCTATCTCTTGGGATTTATCCATTTTTGCGTCCAAAAACTCATTGATGATATCAATTTCCAACTCAATTGCAATAGGCTAAAGTGTCCAAATTACCTAAAGCACACAGAATAAAGAACTTAAGAAATGTCATTTAAAGTAGGAAATGATCATAATAAGCAATTCCATATCGCCGGTTTTCACTAGCAATTGTTATTGCTAGCTTAAATGACAATCTCAAAATAGATTAAATCAATACAACAAACATGGGAGAATTGCCAAAAAAGTCCTAAACCTATTGGGGTTGTGCCAATTCAGTCATAAACCTTTTTTTTTGACCGATTCAGTCCTAAATCTTTTGGGATTGTGCCAATTGAGTCCATCCGGGCAAATTTGGCTAGTCGGAGCTGACGTGGACACCGGCCGGCGCCGGCGACAATATTTTAATAATTTTTTTTTGATTTTTTAATTTTTCTGTTTCTTTTCTTTTCTTTGTTTTTTCTCCCCTCTCCTTCCCTCCCCCCCCCCCAGCGCCGGCAGTGGCCGGCCACTGCGCGAGGGCCGCGAAGCCCTCGCCAGCGACCTCGCCCAGACCTGGGGGCTGTCGGCGAGGGTCGCGGCCCGGCTTCGCCCAAATCTGGGCGAGGCCGGCCGCGGCGAGGCGGCTTCGCCCTGATCTGGGCGCTGCCAACGAGGGTCGCAGCCTCGACTTCGCCCAGATCTGGGCAAGGCGGCTTCTCCCCGATCTGGGCGCTGCCGGCAAGGGTCACGGCCCTGGCTTCGCCCAGATCTGGGCGAGGCCAGCCTCGCCATGGCCTGGCCATGGGCGAAGGTGGCCTCGCTCGCGGCTGGCGAGGCCATGGCGAGCCTGGGCGAAAGTCGCCATGGCCTCGCCGGCCGCGGGCAAGGCCGCCTTCGCCCGCGGCCAGGCCATGGCGAGGCCGCCTCGTCGCGGCCCCCAAGCCTCGCCCTGGTCTGGGCGAGGTCGCCGGCGAGGGTGGCCGATCTGACGGGGGCCGCGACCCTTGCTGGTCGCTGACGAGGGCTTCGCAGCCCTCGTGCAGTGGCTGGCAGCCTCGTTGAAGCTGGCCGGCCACCGCCGCTGGTGAGGGGGGGAGGGGAGGGGAGAAAATAAAGAAAATAAAAATTTTAAAAAATAAAAAAAAATTCGGGAAAAATAAAAAAATTCGGAAAATAAAAAAAATTATTAAAATATTATCGCTGGCGTCCACGTCAGCTCTGGTCGGCCAAATTTGGCTGGATGGACTCAATTGGCACAATCCCAAAAGATTTAGGACTGAATCGATCAAAAAAAAGGTTTAGGACTGAATCGGCACAACCCCAATAGGTTTAGGACTTTTTTGGCAATTCTCCCCAACAAACATTATCTTGCAATGTAGTTAATAGGTTAAGCATATATATCTTACCAAATGATATAGTTCTACCCATAACAATATTTCAACAACTTCACTAACATTGAAGACTTATGCTTGTGTCCTCAAATACCGCTTTATATATATATATATATATCTCACCAAATAATATAGCTCTATCCATAAACATATTTCAACTAAATTTTTTGATCATATATGTTGCCTTGGTTTATCATCTATTATGGCAAATGTGGAAACTAAAACAAAATTAAAATCAAGAAGAATAAAAGAATACATAGATTTAAGGAGAAGCAAAATTCACAATAGAAATTTAAGGATTACAAAAGGTGGCTCAAAAGACCTAAGACTCTCTCTGTCTCTACTTCTACACCCAATAACTTGAGAAAAAAAAGTAATATTTATATCGCTCCATATGTTTTAAACATTATTACTTGATGTTTTGAATTCAACCAGTTGGGAAAATTTTGAAAAATCATATTCATGAATTTTTTAGACGTTGACCAAATTTTGATTAGGCATAAGTTTTCCATCTGATGTTCCATTGACTTGACATTTGCACCTACGGAAAGCCCTTATGTGCAAAAATTGAGTCAATGGATGGACTTTTTCTTGAGTTTATTGAGATGTTATTTTAAGTATTGAGTCATGAGCTTTATGCAGGTATAAAAGTTGAGTCAATACAAAGAAGGATGTCAACTCCCATTGACTTGGTTTTTGCACTTACGGAATGCCGTGACTTGGCATTTTGAATATATCAAATTGGGAGAACTTTTGAAAAAATTGACCAGACATTGAGTAGGCATAATTTTTCTATTTGATTTTCCATTGACTTGATTCCATGCATTCTGATTTTTCAATGTTTTCACTTCGATATCTACCCTAAAGAAATTCAAATTTTAAGCATGAGTTATCATATCACATCTTATGTTACCATTTGTATTTTCATAATAGGAATGTTTCCCAAACTAATATGTAATATATAAACCCACATAATCAAAATACTCATAACATTCAAAATTGAAAATAGAAAATAGTCAGGGATTTAGTCATACTTCTTAAATATCGAAACCTCAATAGTAAGTACTCAAACGATCAAATTTCCTATTTGGTAGCGCCTAAAATCTCAAGTAAAATTGTGTTGGAATCGAATAACTGCTATTTAGACAATTGTATATTTAAATAAAATATAACTTAGGAAATTTCTTGAATTAGATCACCGATCCAAACGAAGACAGATGGCAAGGGGTTACAAGGAAGATTCATGGTGGTGGTAATCGGCAAGGAATAACATGAGGTGCAAACAACAACGTTGGGGACCGTGAACAGGGGATCTTTGGATCTTTAATGCTTGATCACTTTGGTGAAATTGAAGAGCTAGGTGTCGTAGAGGTCTCCTCAAAATTTTGATGCATTCCCACTTAGAATGAACATTGTTTTCACATGATTGAGCATCGGACTCGATAGTAGTTCGACTAGTCCAATTTCTCATTTAAATACATGCTCTCAAATATTATTTGATCATCTTCACCGCAAAAACTCAAAATAATGTCTTATTTTAACCTCCACAAAATTTGAGCACAACCCATCTTTTAACAGTCCGTACTCATCGATTTCGTGCAATTGCGAGCTGGAATTTTTCTAAGGAGCGCGGGAGAAAGAGCTTGTGCGTTTATGTCATTTTGTTTTTAGTACTCTCTTGTGTCCTTTTCCTTTTCTATTGAGTATTGCCAGCCCCCTTTAGATAAAACATGAGTTTTAAATGATTCTGGATAACAATTAAATTGAATTGAATGAATAACTATTGAATCAAGTAATCATTGGAGATCAAACTTTATCAACAAGGAGTGAGTGTGGAGTTTAAAAGCCTTCTATGGATATGGCTTACTATAACTCTTAATTACGTGCAATGTTCCCTGGTAACATTGCATTAAAGACCATATGACTTGCATATAATGTATGATTTAAATAAAATACGAATATGAACTATACTAATGATATTTGTTTTAGGGGTCAAGGTTGATCCTTGATTTTCTTATACAATAATTAACTAAATACGTTATCAAAATTTAGTTGTCAATGAGTTTGATTTTCTCTAATCAATGTTTAGTGTGTGTGGACATGCGGATCCCTAGAGTGTCAAAACTTGGCACGAGGGAACACTTAAGTACCAAAAATTGGAAAGGTAAACTTAAGTGCCAAGATAGGAGAAAAAAATCAGTTAAGTGCCAACAGCGAGAAAATTCGGCTAAAATGCTAATGTGGCACTTTTCCAGTGAGCTAAGATTGAAACAGCGTCGTTTTGGGCATTGACATGATCAAATAAGCCAAAAATGATGTCGTTTTGAGCACTAACGTGACTAGATTAGCCCAAAACAACGTCGTTTGGACCTTATTTAGATTTAAATAATTATTAATTAATTAATATTAAATACGAAATTTTTTTTTTAAAAAAAGGCAGAGGGAAGGGGCTCCTTGCCTGTAGCCATTGGCCCATCATTGATGGGGCGGCGACATTGATCGCAAGGGTTGCCGGCGCTTAGGCTAGACGTCGAGAGAGAGCAACAACCCTCTCTTAGATTTGAGCGAGGTTTCCAGCCCTTGCCTAGCGTCGCTAGAAACTTAGTGGCACTAGGCGAGGGCCGGTGACCCTCGCCCAGGCCAGGGTGAGGGCAGGCGACCCTCGCCCAAATTTGTGAGAGTCACCGCCCTCTCCCGGCATCTAGTGAGGGCCGATTGGCCCTTGCCTCTGGTTGACAAGGGTTGCTGACCTGAGCCCAAGCATTAGCAACCCTTACTGTCCATCACCACCACCCCATTGATGATGGGGCGGTGGCCATAGGTGAGAGAGGCTCTGCCTATGTTGCTACTTTTTTTTTTTAATATTATTTAATTAATATTTATATTAAAAATTAAAATTTGGCCAAAACAACGTCGTTTTTTGTGAAGGTGAGCTAACCGAAAATTTCAACGAGCCACGTCAATGTTAGAAATTATTAAAATAAGCCACGTTAGATTTCTAATGGCCTTCATCGGAATAGGCACTTAAATGATCTAATTTTAAAAAAAAGTGATACTTAAGTATACATTTTTGTAACTTTTAACACTTAAATGTCCTCTCATTCTAAGTTTTGGCGCTTGGGCCGTTTTTTTCTTGTGCACTTGAGATCCTAGATTTGTAAGCGATGACCAATGGTCGCCATCTTGGGCATCCTGGGGTGGTCACATGGCTCGGAGATGTTTGGATGCGAACATCCTTATCAGCTGAAAAACACTAATTCCAGTAGTAAATTCCAAGCCCATAATGATGTCCAGTCTTTTACCGAACCATATACAGGATATAACAAAGCCCACTGTATCATTCCAGATAAAACCTAAGGGGTTGGCATCTTATATTCATCTTTTTTGGTAAATTAGATACCTTTATTAGCACAAAAGTGATATGATCAATACAAAGCTAGATTAGCTACGGTAGCTATAACTTTAGAAAACATGGTTTCCAGCTAAAGAAAAGTCTAACAGATGAAGCATCCACGGAGATTTTGATTCCCCAAGTTAGCAAAAAGGAGTCTTCCATAGGCTAGCTTCAGCAGCTTCTTAACTAGCGAATTACCCTTCAAATAGACAACCGCCTAAACTAAGCGGACGACTCCAAACTTCCTTTGTAAATGACTAATCGAAGAACAAACGCTAATCAGTCCTTTTAGTGGTTGAAGTTCAGTCGACGCCTGCATGGAGCCATTTCATGAACTCGTGATGTT